>JAKCPI010005409.1:0-12786 GCA_023213315.1 Euborellia annulipes | reverse complement strand
CTATCAGATTTTTTTATTTGGGTGTAGACGTTTCGCGTCCTTCCTCAAGACCTATGATCAATACATAAATAATTACAGAAAATATTAACAAAGACAATCATTTCTTCTTTTTTTTTACAATCAATCGTCAAACAAATACATGGGCGTATTTTTAATGAAAATTGAAATCGTGTATGTAATAATACAATTTCAACTGTTGAAAAACTGATAGTATTCTTCCAAGGTATTGCTTTAAACTTCTTTTCTTAGCCTAATATACGAAAATATTTTAGATTTTCTTAAGATATAATTTATTTAAATATTGTAAATAGGCCTATATAGAGAAAAAATGATTGTCTTTGTTAATATTTTACTGTAAATATTTATGTAATGATCATAGGTCCTGAGGAAGGATGCGCCTGGCGTTCGAAACGTTGACACCCAAATAAAAAATCTGATAGAAATTGATTTCATTTTTATCTGATTTAATTTTCCTGCCTGGCATCCGCTATCTATATTTATTCATATTTACAAAAATACAAATACACAATCTAAAATTGATATTCAATTAAATCTTAAATGCAATCATTTGCTTTTTAAGAGAGATAATATATCGGCAAATATGAATGACGTTTATATATAATCATTTGGAATTAAATAGATACTGAATATCAGGTGATTGGGAGACTTATTTATTTTTCTTGCCACAAACACCAGCTGAACTGAACCACTGTCAAAACGTCACAAACTCTGAAGGAATCAAAATAAGCGGCTAAAAGAATATAAACAATAAACGGTACTTTTTGAATCTCATATTCCATTTTGCTCATTTTTTTTTTCGTTGAGGTTGAAACTTTTGTTGGATTGGCACAGCTGCTTGTCTGGGTCTGGGTCTCTTCTCTCTTTCTTTTTCCTCAGACAAATTTCGACCCTTTCTTTAAAAAAAAAAAGGCCAAAAAGACCATCTGGCACGCGAGGAAAATATAAATCGGAAGTTTGGTCTTGCTGAAAATTTTGAAAATCTAATTTTATTATTATTGTTGAGAGTTTGAGAATTCGTGAAACAAGATTCTATTACGAATATAATAATAACACGAATCATTTCTCTCGAGGCAAAAGATTCTCAGGCCAATTCAAATTTTGTAATTCATGTTATTAATACTATGATGGTATGTATTAAAAAAAAAATTAAACTGTTGTTGCCACTAAATCACTTATTTATTATTAAATAACACAAAACTGATAGGGAGAGAGTAAAATGCCTGGTCTGAAATTTTGTAACTTTCCAACTGAATACAGACGAAGATTTTGTTAAGAAACACCGATTCGTGCTTATCTATAAAAAGGCACCATTGATATGGTTATACGATTACTTTCACAGTCGGTGTAACATCGAGCATCAGATAAGTTACTCAATTGAATTGAACTCTCAACCGTTAGTTAGATAGGAGTGACCTAAAAGGTAGATAATTGCAATTTTGTATAAAATATTTTGTTTTTTAAAAAATTTTATTAGACGCATTTGGCCTACAAATGAATTTTGTTTCGTCCCTCCTCGTTTACTTTTTTTTGTAACTTGTCAGAGGGTTAAATAAAATATTCATAAAAAAAAAAACAAGTCAATTTTGAACATTATATGTTGGAGATATTTTTCAGAGAATAATTAAAAAGCCAAGCTTGTTTCTAGAACGAGATAGAAAAAATAGGCCAGTCAATAAGCAAACTGGCTGGCTAGAGGCAATACCTCCTCCTGAGATGCTGAGTTGCATAATGACGACGTCGACGCCTATCGCTTATCGTTAGAAGAACACCTGCTTACATCCATCGAGAGTACACAAACGAACAAACGAACAACCGAACAACTTGAACAACCGAGAAGAACTCAACTCACTCCACGGTCCGACACTCACTGAAGGTGCAGTTTGTTTTGCTCTCTACCTGTGGCTGCTGCTCACCAACTCCCCCCCCTCTCCCCTCCTCTCTGGACCAGATGGACAGACAACGTATTCCCCGATACAGTCCCTGGCACAAGTTCTTCTCCTCTCTCGCGGATCACGTCATCAATAAGTGGATACACGTTAAAAACAAAACATTTCGTAAAATTTTCACTCCGACAAAAATATTTTATCAAAAATCAATTTTATTTTTATTATCAGTAGAGAGAATTATGTCGAATGCTGTCCAATATTATTTATTTAGATTAATAAACAAATAGGAGATATCTCGAATAACTATTTTTCGATACTTATAAATTTATAAGAATGAAAAGATGGATCTAAGTAATTACAAATTAATAATTTAAAGGGAAAATATTCAAGGAATATAAATTATTATTATTATTTTATTGTTGGGGTCTGCCTTGGACCTTTAGATAATGAGGTATTGGCTAACAATAAGCCTAGCCAAGATTAGGGTTTGGGAGGAGAGGGTTCTGAGGAACACCGCCCTCTCCCTCCCCCCTCCCAAACACATTAGGAAAAATAAGAATTATAAAATAAAATAAATTTGCTTCTCTGCCAAATTATTTGGAAAAAGAAATGAGTTTTTATGAAGTCTTTGGATGGGGCCAGACCCTCCTCGGGGAGTTCTGACAAATGTCAAGAAGATCAAAAACAATGGGCTAGAGATGAAATTCAATTATCCGAGTTAAAGATTAACTGTGACAAATAATTTTATTAATTATAATATTTATTCTTCTGCATTTTGTTGTTTGTCTCCAAACTGAGGTCAGTCACAATCGTCAGGTCTTTCTAAGCAGATATCAATAGTAAAGGTTCTTAAATACAAAACCAAGCGCTGGAATACTTTCAATCAGATTATACAATCAACACATACTCGCGGCTTTGCTCATTTTAAATAGGCCGTGTGGATAAACAAATTGCATACATATTCTATTAAGTTTGCTGCTTTTGTATTTCAGGAATTTAACCAATACTTTTTTTAGGAAAAGATCTTTTCACGATATTTGGATCTAATACTCTAAAACTTAATTTAATAGTGAACGAATTATTCTAAAAAGGTTCTAAGGATATTTATTAGTTGTGGATCTGAGCAGGATCAATCTGTTTTCGAACTTTAAATAAATATGCCTGAATTACAGGCAATTAACAATTTAAAGTCTATTTAGACTAGATACCTCTCCCCATAATCTTTTTTTTTTTCTTTCAAAAATACCTATTAATGAATTTAATAAAAATTTTTTCATTTTTTTGGCATCTGAAAATATATTATAAATACGGGTTTGAAATAAAATAGATTCCATCGTTATCCCATTATCGGCGTAAAAGTTGTAGAATGAGTGACAGTTTTTTTGGAAAAAAAATTTCAAGAGAATTAGCCATTTAGACCCTGTCCCTATTTATTTCAAATGATTGGTAGTCAATTCAATTGAAATAAATTTGTATCACCTGGAACGGGCAGCGAATCACTGACTCCTAGCACAAAAGATAGAGCTACAGCTCAGGGTATAAAAATTATTAAAATAGAATATTTATTTGTAAACTATTTTGATCTCTCTATAGAAGAGAATTCAAAAGCCTATAATAAATATAATTTTAATCTGAGCTTATTTACATAATAGGCATGTAATTGAAGAGCCTTAAATTCTATGCTGATTTAATATAATTACGAACGAATGCTGATCAAGCAAAGAAACATAAAACGTATCATGAAAGAGAGAATGATATAATTATCCTATTAATAAAAAATAAAATCAAAAGAAATAATGTTATACATGTATTAAATAAAGTTTTCAAACAAAGGAGAGAGATTTTATATGAAGGGTAAAAAAAGTCCAAATTGAGATAATTTGGTATTCCGTCTTACACGCAAATGACAGAGAAATCTTTCAAGAGACGGAAGCTAATTTAAATAGGGGAATCCTTGAATGCCCAGAGCGGAGGCTGCTTGATCCTTTCTTGTTTGGAATAATGGGCTGACAAGTGAGCCAAATAAATTTTTTTGTTTTAAAAAAAACAAACAAAAATATATTAATTATGTGGAATTAACAAAATTTGCGAAAATAAATATTATAAATTTTAAAATTAGTGTTTTATTAAATATTATACAAAGGGCTGATCTTGATGGGGATGAAAAATCAGAATGAAAAGGGAATCTCATTTCAAAGAGATAGGAGGACTTAAAAAATTTAATTCAAACTTATTAATAAAATAGTGATTCAATGAAATCAAATAAATAAGCCTAGAGAAAATGAAGATATCATTGATAATAATTATCCGAAATATTTTGTGGACATAACCTCAAAATTAATAAGTTATATAAAATCCTTTATATTTATAAAAAGATTTTTATATAGGCAAATTGGATTTAAAAAAAATTAAAAAATAGATTATAATATTTTTTCTTTTTTTTCTGGTGTGACTGGCGCACAGCACACAACTTTCTCTTACCCTTCGGTAAGAGAAAGTTGCTCACTGTGCTGGTCACACCAGATTTTTTGTGTCGAGATATATAGAATCGTAAATAAATACAAAATTTCATAAGAATTGGAAAAAAAAATTTTAAATGCCTAAAAAGTTCTAAAGGGGACCCCCTTTTGAATCGAAATTAACATACAAATCCCTATAGGAAATTAACATTGTTTCTATGCGAAGATAAGGTGGAAAGGGAATTTAAAAAGAGTAGAGACAGACGATAATGTTTGCAAGTGAGAGAGAGACATATGTTTTCTTTGAAACAATTAAAGACACAAATAAATTTTAAAAAAAATGGGAATTTAAATAATAATTGGCCCTCGGGGCATGGCGTAGAGGTTAGCGTGCTAACCTCATATACCAAACGTCGCGGGTTCGGACCCCAGGCAGTCCGATGATTTTATTTAAGCCAATTGGATACCAAATGGCTTAAATAAGAATGCCTGGACCCCATATATGTATATTTATTATAACGGATATCGTAAAAAGTCTTATATGGCCTGAGTTGCCGAAAAGACTGTATGAATGTGTGTGTGAGTGTGAGTGTGAATGAGAAAAAAAAGTGTGAATGTTTTTAAAAAAAAAAAAAAAAAAAAAAATAATAATAATAATTGATTTTTAATCTAATAAAAAGAAAAAGATTTAAATTCCGTTACCATGGCAACCATTTCTATCTTTCCTATGAAGAACAAGAGTAAAGTGGTCTTCAGAAGATTTCAACGGCAAAATGAGAATATACATTTTAAAGAGCATCTAAAAAATAATTGATTTTTGATTTTTAAAAAAATCCTTGGAGGGAATTTTGAGAAAATCGAAAAAAACTGAAAAAAAGTACATCAGTAAAGTACTAGTACTTTTTGGCCGATTTTGTTCAAAAGCTTATTTTGAGCGTGTGGGAAGGTACCTAAGTTAAATATAAAATTTCAATCCGGTAGCTCAATTCTTTCATGCTAAAAATCTGTCCACACATACAGACACACGCACACACGCACACACACACACACACACACACACAATACATACACACAGACCAATTTGCGGGACCCACTTTTTTTGGACTCAGGGGACCTCAAAACATGTATATCCATCAAAATCTCGACATCGAATTTTTAGACATGATCGCAATACTTTCTCTCCTATATATTTCATATATAGGCTAAGAGAAAGTAAAAATAGATTAGAATATAATAATTAGATATAAACTTACAGGATAATGGTTATTAGGAGAGAATATAAACAATCATTTGACATTTGAATCCAATTGAAAACGACAATGAATAATATTCCAAAGAATACAAGAATGAATAAAATGATATCGAAAAATATTTATCAAATAACCGCGCCCCACGTCGAAGGCGCCTAGCCAGGGGTCTTCGCCCCCTGGAACCCCCTCCAGCTGGCTCGGGTCCGCCTTTTCTTAATTATGAAAAAAAAAAAACGTATTCCAATCCAGTGCCTGCTTGAGGATTTGTTTACATCCATAGAATACATAAATGCAAAGAATACATAAATATTTCTCTATACTTTTTCTATGGGAGAAATCGTAACTTTATGAATTAATAACTCAAAAAGTTATAGGAATTTCGAGACCCAAGTATTTTTCCTGGAGTCTCCATAATGTCCTTTATAAGTCTGCAAAATTACAACGGGAAGTTTGTCAAATAGAGCGTGACAGACGGAAAGACGGACGGACACTCCGCTATTATATATATAGAAACTAACCTATTAAACAATTTAAATTATTAAATAAATAATCCAATGAAAAAGTTTTGATATTTTCAATTCAAAGAGTTTATCTGTTGAATAATAATAAAAACTTTAAGTTTTTTTAAGAGTAAAATAAAATTAATTCTTAATCTCTATAGAGTAAAATAAAAGAATGGTGTTGAAATATAAAATGGGTGTTAAAAGGCCCAGGGCTGGTTGGTTATGAAATAAAAATGAAGCAACCCTTTTGACATTTGCCATATGTGACCGGCCTAAAGAGTATTATCAAAAAGTTTTGCACTTAAAACTTTATTAATTAGAAGTAATTTTAATTAAAATAAAATTTAGAAAAGTATCTTTCAAAAAAGAGCTTGTAGAGAGGGAGGAATGCAATGACATCATACAAATTTTGCCTTCAAATGAACAAGAATGAAGCTTTTTTTTTTTTTTTATAAAAAAACATTCACACTTTTTTCTCATTCACACTCACACTCACACACACATTCACACAGTCTTTTCGGCAACTCAGGCCATTTAAGACTTTAGACGATAACCGTTGTTGATAAATATACATATAGGGGTCCAGGCATTCTTATTTAAGTCATTTGGTATCCAATTGGCTTAAATAAAATCATCGGACTGCCTGGGGTCCGAACCCGCGACGTTTGGTATACGAGGTTAGCACGCTAACCTCTACGCCATGCCCCGAGGGCAATGAAGCTTTAATATTTATGTCAAGACAATAGAACGACAACCACCAAGATTGTTGGAGCGAAGCAAGCAATCATATGGACGGCGGAATCCTGGGTGAGTGGCTCCAAGGAACCCGACTGTGAAACGTCCCCCAGTTACCACCTGTAAATGATAATTTGAAATATACTGGTATATAGAAATTAAACCCTAAGTGACATCAGCAACTGTGAGGGAAAATTATAAAAAAAAAATCTTTGTGGATGTCTAGATTCTTTTGAGGCGATTTTAAAAAATACGATGGAAAAACCAAAATAAAAAAATAAAAAGTTTTTTTCTTTTTGGACCTAGGGCCATTTACCAGGTGCGCAAGCTTAAAATGTCGTTTTTTTTTTTTTTGTCAATAGAGGGCGCATAATTTTGGAGTTTAGGCTTACACAGTTGTTATCATTAGTAAAAGAATTTGATTTTAGGTTAAATTGTGGTTTATTTGTAAAACATTTACAACGTTTCGGCCACTCATTCAGTGGCCTTCTTCAGGTACAATTCAGCTAAGATTACAAAGGTTGTCAGATACAAAGGTTACAGATATAACAAACATTGTAATCTTATTGTTAGCTGAATTGTACCTGAAGAAGGCCACAGAATGAGTGGCCGATTTTTACAAATAAATCACAGTTAAACCGAAAATCAAATTCTTTTACTAAAGATGGCGCATAAAACTGAATGAAGTATATGTTGAACCCAAAGCGCCATTTTGTTGGTAAGTAAGCCCGCTACAAAACGGCATATACTTTTAGTTGTTTAAGAGAGAGTAGCATCCTTTTTTTAGTGTTAAACATGTCAAATTTTAAGCCATATAAAGAGCATTTGCGGCATGTAATGCTTTTCTTGTTCAATCTCTTCTCGATCCCGACTAGAATTTGTTCCCGATTTCCTTGAAGTACCATAAGGACCTCATCGGGTGAAAATAAGGTTAACCTAACTAGGACAATCCTGGCGGGTTCCTCATTAGGATCGCATCAGGATGACCCTATTGAAAATAAATTGATTTTCCATCGGGATTTCCTGATTATGTCCATGTAGGGAACCATTCAGGATTGCCTTACTGAAAAGAAAACTATTTTTAATCGGGTTATCCTGAGGAGTTCCACACTAGGATCGCATCAGGATGACCCTATTGAAATAAAATCCATTTTTCATCAGGTTTTCCAGATCATGTCCACGTAGGGAGCTTTTAAGGTTTGCCTTACTGGAAAAAAGACTATTTCCCATCGGGTTATCCATACGAGATCCTCAGCAGGATCTCATCAGGATAAACCTATTAACAAATATTCATTTTTCGTCGTGTTTTCCTGATCATACTCATGCAAGAAGCCCCTAAGGATCACCTTACTGTAAAAAAAATATTTCTCATCGGGTTCCCCAGACGAGTTCCATAGTAAGATGGCATCAGGTTGACCCAATTAAAAAAAAAAATTGTATTTTTCATCGGGATTTCCTGATTATGTCCATGCAGGGAACCTTTCAGAATTGCCTTATTGAAAAGAAAACTATTTTTAATCAGGTTATCCTGACGAGTTCCACATTAGGATCGCACCAGGATAGCACTAATGAAAATAAATTCATTTTCCATCAGGTTATCCTGATCAGGTCCACTTAGGGAACTTTCAAGGTTTGCCTTACTGGAAAAAAAGACTATTTATTTTTATCGGGTTCTCTAGACGACTTCCATAGTTGGATGGCATCAGGATGGCCCTATTAAAAAAATTGATAATTCTTAAAGTATTAACTAGTGATGAGAAGTGGCTGTAGACTTTAAATTGGGTATAGGAAACTTTGCAGTCAAGGAATTGAATAAAAAACTTTTATATATATAAAAAACTTTTATTTAATTATTAACCGTCGACGTTTCGGTCGCAAATCAAGACCTTCCTCAGGACGATGTGATAATCACAAGTTTCCTATACCCAATTTAAAGTATTAAATTTGAATTTCATCAAATTTTCTAAAAATTCACTAAAACAATAGATTATCTAAAAGGCTTTTATTTATTTTTTTTTTCATTGTATAATAAAATAATTTAATAATTATATTTATTTATTTATATTATATTTAATTTTTTTTAATTTATATTTAATGTTACTTGCACAATTGACAAGAAAATTATATATAATCTAATCAAAACAATGTAAATCAGAAAAACTTTAATGTTAATTTTCTCAAATCTCGGTACCTGGCGCTTGACACACTAATGCGTAACAGGGTCCATATATGAAATATATAGAGAGAAATTTATAAAATTATTTGCTTATAACGCACAAAAAAAAATTATAATTTTAAAAATTAAAATTTATCTCATATTCTCTTTATTTTTAAATGTATATTAAATTTCCTCTTTCAAAAAGAAAAAGAAAATGTTTGTCTAAAAAAAAATATACTGCTTGAATTAATATATTCGCATAAAATTTGTGTTTTGTCTTATATATAAAAGTGAATTTGTATAAAAATTAAAGTTTGATGAGTGCTATATGCAAACCCCGCCTAAAAGGAAATCAACCAATTAGAAACTTAGAACGTGACGTGTTTCATCCCCACCAACCCCATAATGCTTTGCGGAAAAAGACGATCGCGCTGAACTGGGAGCAAGGAGCAATGGGCGCCATTATATCTCTGGATTCTCTTCGCGACACTCAAAATAAAATACTGTTTTTATTTGTTAGATATGGACTATAAATATAGAATCGTAGTATTTAAAGATGATATGAGTGAAGATTCGAAAAAGTTAATAGACATTATACCAATATCATGGTTAATTAACAAAGAATCAGAGCCAAATCAAATGTATTATTTCTTTATGCCACCATCTTATTCTACATCGAGAATAAACAAGTTGAAAAGAATGGTAATAAGTAGAGACCGGATTTTAAGCAAAATGCTTATTGCTCAATTTTATAAGCAAACATTTGATATTTAATTTCTATACGAATTAGGAAAAACTAAGTGCATTGAGATTGCATTTTTTATGCTTTTTTTGCTTTTTTTGAGTTTTTATGCTTTTTTTCCCTTTCGTGCTTATTTGAACTTATTTTACGAATATTTATCTTTTTTTTTTTTTTTTTATTAAAAAACACTTTTTTCCCATTCGCACACGCATACACCAGGGACGTATATAAGGGGGGGAGGGGGCCCGGCCCCCCCCAAAAAAAAAAAAAAAATTCCAAAAACCCTGCAGTGCGAAAAAATATAGCCCTGTAAAAAAAAATTTTTCCGCAGGGTAAAAAAATTTGGTTCCGCAAAAACAAAATTTTTTCGCAGGGCAGGGGCGAAATAAATTTAGTTTATTTAAAAAAAAAAATTGTATACGCCATTGGTATAAGTAAAAATTGCTTATGAGATGCTTTTTTTCAACTTTTATGCTTATTTAACAACTTTTTATTCAAGTTTTTTATGCTTTTTTAAGCACTTTTTTTCCATTTTTTATGCTTTTTTGTCCGGTCTCTAGTAATAAGTAATAGCAAGCCAGATATGTCTTGGCCAACATATGCTATTGAAATAAAAGGAAGAGCCAGTAAGTATATTTAATTATTTTTATTATATTTTACTATTTATACAACTAAGGACAAAATTTTCCATTACTTATATAGAAACATATCAAGAAGCTGAAGACAAGGTCCCCCCGGGGGGGGGGTTTTTTTTTTTTTTTTTTTTTATTTTATTTTTTTTTTTTTTTTTAAATTAAATATTTTAATTTTTAAAAAAAATTTTTTTTCCCCCCCCAAATCCCGGCCCCCCGGAGGTTATGTTACTTCATAAAAAAGACAATGTTTATACAAGTGACTCTGGGAAGACGGCAGCAACGAATGCTGAAGAAGATAGAAAAGCTTTGAAATTCAGGTCTACTCCTGTCGATTCAAAATCTCTAAAAAGAAAATTAAAATCATCGGTAGTCAATTTAAATGATGATCATCAAAAAAAACAATGTAATTTTTCAAAGTATTTAACTTAACCTATATAACAATTTTCACTTTGTTTGATTTTTTTTTTATAGTTTGTCTTCCATCGACTAGTGAAGATAGTCTTTCATCAGATAATGATGTAAGAAATAAAAAAAGGACTATTAAATTTAGTAATAAATCCAGTAAAGCTCCACAACCATTTCGGACCAATGATTAGAAAATTCCTATCGAAGAAAAATTGTAAGTATATTTTTTACTTTCTCTTACCCTATATATGAAATATATAGAAAGTATTGTTTAATTTAGTATTATTTTTAACACTATTTAATTCTTAATTTGAAAATATTGAAAAAGTTAACAATTGAATCTTTAAGTAAATTATAAAACTTTTTTTTAACTAATCAATAAAAATAATAAGAAGTATAAATTGCAATTTAGTTAACATTAAAATCTTTAATTCATTTATCGAAAAAAATTATATATTTTACTATAAATTTAAACTTATAAATCATAATATAGCTTAAAATTTAAATTATTTAAATATTTCATACAATGTATTAAAATTCAATGACATTAATTTTTAGGACTTGTAGATGCAGGCAGCCAGCAAATAATAAAAAAAAAAAAAACTATTTTAATTATCATCGAGGTTTCGGATTCCATCTTCAGGACGATAGACTGTTACTGTTGCTTAGATTGAGGCATTTGGGTTCATACAAAAATAAATGAATAAATTTGCATATACTATTAGATGTATACAAGGGCGGATACAAGGGGGGGGGGGGTAAAGGGGGTATTTTTTTCGAAAAAAAATTTATTTTTAATGTAAAATTTTAAAAATCAATACTTAAAATTTGATTTGTATTTATATTCTGTCAAACAAGTACAGAATGCGCCTTTAAATTAAGAAAAACTAGTGTGCTGTGCGACGAGTCACATCAGATTATCCCCCCCCCCGAGAAACACCTCTGGATCCGCCCTTGATGGATTGACTAATATATTATTATAAAAATTTTTTTTTGATGTTTTAATTACAATTGGTTCCTCCAACTTCCATTATTGACAAGAAATTTACCGTTAATTAATATTTTATTAAAATTAAATTAACCCGTTTCAATTTTTTTAAATTTATATTTTACTTTAAGACATACGTATTTTTCATGTTTATTTTTTTGTTTAATTATCAATATAATAAAATTAATGTTTTTCTGATTTTAAAAATATTCTGTAATATTAAATTCTAAAAGAAAATGTATAGTTCCTGTGATCAATAAAATATTTTTTTAAGTAATGTTGACTCATATTTAAACCTTTTACTCTCATGCAAAGCAAATGGGGATTATATAAGGTAATCCAGGCCAGGATCACATGGCAATCCTGACCAAAATCATAAATGGAAAACCTGACCAGTACCATGTAAGAAAATCCTGACCAGGACCATGTAAGAAAATCCTCTTCAGAGCCATATAAGGTAATCCTGATCTGGACCATATAAAATAATCCTATTAAGGACCTCTGGGGTCTTCTGCGTTACATCCTTATCAAGACCTCGTCAGGTCATCATGACCTATACCTTACCAGTTTGCCAGGTTGTCCTGATAACGTCCTTGTCGGGTACTTACAAAAAATTCTAGTCGGGAACCATATAAGGTAATCCTGATCAGGACCATATAAAATAATCCTAATCAGGACCTCATGGGTCTTCTGCGTTACATCCTTATCTGGTCCTCGTCAGGTTTTCCTGTCCTATACCTTATCAGGTTGCCAGGTTGACCTGATAAGGTACTTATCGGGTCCTTACATAAAATTCTAGTCAGGAACCATATAAGGTAATCCTGATCAGGACCATATAAGGTAATCCTGATCAGGACCATATAAAATAATCCTAATCGGGGACCTCATGGGTCTTCTGCGTTACATCCTTATCTGGTCCTCGTCAGGTTTTCCTGTCTATACCTTATCAGGTTGCCAGGTTGACCTGATAAGGTACTTATCGAGGTCCTTACATAAAATTCTAG
>JAKCPI010005408.1:0-11297 GCA_023213315.1 Euborellia annulipes | reverse complement strand
TCATTTTATCTATTTTTTAAATTTATAATAGGTTTTTCGAAATAGTATATGTCATGTTTACAAGGCATCAAACTCGTTTCTTAATGTTTCTGATATCGGACTCAGATATGCAGTTGTTTAAAACACAGTCTTTAGGATATACTAATTTAAAAAAGACATTATATTCTCTGGATGAAGTTTTTTTATTGACTGATAAGAAGATATATGAAGTAATTTATAATATTTAACACAACTACTCCCTTTAGACTTTTTACCAGTAGCACGACCTTACAAAATTTTATACATTCCTTCAATGAAAACAGGGGCGTAATAGAAATTTTTTTCGGGGGCCTGAACTCAAAAAATTTTTCTGCGGAAAATTTTTTTTTTTTAAGAAACTATATTTTTTTTCACACGAAATTTTTGGCGGACCATTTTTTCTATTGCGGAACCAAAGTTGTCCATCCTGGGGAAAAATTTGTTGGTGTTGATGTCTGTATATCCCTATATGTATATGTCAGAATTTCGGGGGGGCCCGGCCCCCCGGCCCCCAATAAATACGCCCCTGAAAAATTTCTATTAGTGCCACATAACTTTCACTTTGAGATGAATTTTTTCAACTTCAAGAATTTTATATATTAATTAGGTATTCAGGATGTTTCTGTAATGCTGCAAAGATAATTCATTAGTCAAAATAAAGATAAAAAAGTTCTTTTAATATAGTTGGGAAACACTTCTTTCACCAGCCGCCTTTATTTTTCACTAAATATTTTATATCTCTGGAACAACCTGAAATTAAGACTTTATATTAGTGGTTTTCATGTCGGTTCCGAGATTAATAAATAATAAATGACATACACAAAACCATTACATTTGAAAGATAAATTTTCATTCAGGGTTGAATCTCAGAAACCAGTCCCCGGGGATTTATCGGCCCCCAATTCTGCTCCACCCCCTGCCTGTGGCCCTGCGTACACATAGACTCGGTTCTTCCTGTTAATGAAAGATGTTCCTTTATTCCCTCCCCCCTCCCCTCCCTTTCTATCTTTCTTCTCAGACTTCCGTTTTTTTATATTGCATGAATAATCCTTTTTTATCTCAAATTTTATTTAATTAAAATATTTAATTACTTACGTCAGGGATTAACGAGAGATTTTATAAATTATATTGACGTCATTATTGGCGCGTACGGAATTTGAATCTACCGAGAACAAAACTTTCTCTCCTTTTGTAATTTATAGCATAACTATTTAATATTCAAATTTTGGATTTTTTTCTATTCTGCGATTCTAAGTTTTCATCTTTAAAAAGCCAGAGGATGGATTGTATTACTTTTACGGTTTTGAATTACTACTCCTAATTTAATAAGATATCTCACTAAAAGGTTTCACGCATGCATGTTTTGTTTTATGTGCAGCACGGAGCAAAGTATCGCGTCGGCCCGAGCTTCGGTTATGGTCTACGATGATGTGAACAAGAAATGGATGCCAAGTGGGTCGTCATCAGGGCTATCAAAGGTGCACATTTATCAGCACCAGATCAACCATACATTCCGTGTGGTCGGCAGGAAACTCCAAGACCACGAGGTATCTCTTTTGCTTTAACCACAGCCGATAAGCCGTTTGTTAGCTAAAACAGTTCCGATTTTTATTTTCGAAGGCCGAAATTTTTATCTTTCGGGGGTTACCAATGGGAAAATAATTTTTTTTTATCAGAATCGAAGTATATTAAATAATATTTATACCAAAGACGATCATGCGGAATTTTTTTTATTCCCTGGCTCTCATTTTATTATAAATAAAATTTTTTCAAGCATTTTACCATAAAATCGGTAAATCTCTGTGCTTAAAATAAAACTTTTAACTACACAAATTTTTTTTTTTGTTTGCTCCATTTGTTTGACCTTTGTTTTCATTGCATTCTTCGATTCACTTTTCCTTCATGCTCTTGATCCTAATTCTTCTGTTTATTTTTTATATTTATCGTATTCGTACTGTTCTTTGTTGAAGGGACAATAATATTTTTTTTTTCATGATTGGCGAGTTGTTAATTTTCTTTCCTGAGGGATAAAATTTAATTAAAACTATTTTTTTACTTTTTCTATATTTTAATTTTTCTTCAAATTAAATATGTTACTGATAGTTTCCGCATCCCTTAGTTCCCGGAAGGCCAACCCGAGATCTCTGGTCCGGTTGTGTTTCATCGCACCAGGACACAGGACACTCGAAAATTTAAATTAAATTTTCCTGTGAATTTTTCTTCACTTTACTCTTTTAAGTAGAATGTCCCCTGGTACAGAGGAAGAAATCTCGCCTCTCGTCAGGGGTCTTCTTCCTTAACTTCGAAATTTTTTAATTATATATATATTAAAAAATTAGGACGGGAGTCTAAATGGCTTCCGATGCCGAAAGAACTTTAAAAACTTAAATTACATCTATTAGTTAAATTTGAGATTGTTGGCTCTACCAAGCTATGACAGGCCCATCTGTTGGATTTGAGAGAATCAAGACTTATTGTTAGAAAAAAATGGCATCCATCATAAGAAGTGAGGACTCCAAAAAAAATTTATTTCTTAATCATTATTTAATATGTGGATAAAAAAAAAACAAGTATTTTATTTATTTTATTTTTTTTCATATTATGAAGAGAAGAATGGATTATTAATTGCTGATATAACTAATCGGAAAATACTATAATAGGAGAAAAAGGTTAGATTTAATAATTATATTTTTTTGGATATAAATAAAATTTAATTAATCTATTTTTATATAATTGTATCCGTGTATTAATTTATAACTATTAACTATATTAAAACATAATGGCAATATATTCAGAATTTTTGAATTAAAAAACACACTTGATTTAAAAGTAAGGAAAAAGTAAAATTTTAATTTATCATAAAATATTTAACATGAAGGAATTTTATTAATAAAACTCTTAATTATGATGTTATACAGTTACAGCAAGAATAATTAATAATTAGTAAAGATAGGGTGAATTTAAGAAAATTATGATCCCTGATTCTTTGTAGAGTTTCGAGATTTTCAAATCCTTAATGAGTCTAAACACAAGGTCATCCAGAATATAAATTTGAACATGCACAAAAAAACAGAGACAACAAAATTTAGAGATAAAAAAAGTTTAGACAGGTTTGGGAAAAATAATAAGTAAATTGAAAAAAAAAAAAAATATTTTTTAAGATGTTCTAATGTTGTATTATCTATGATTTTTTCAGGTGGTAATTAATTGTGCCATCCTGAAAGGCCTCAAGTACAACCAGGCGACTCCAACGTTCCATCAATGGCGTGATAACAAGCAGGTGTATGGGCTCAACTTCAGCAGCAAGGACGACGCAGACGCATTCGCCAGGGCCATGCACCATGCTCTCGAAGTCAGTGTAAACACCAATTGCCGCACAACAGCTGCCCCGCATGTGCTACTCTCTCTCTCTCTTCTCTTTCCCTCGCTTAAAAAAAAAAAAAAAAAAAAAAAAAAAAACACTTAACTGCCCATATAGCAAGCAAACACTCTTTGTTTTTAAATAATTTGCAAAAAAAATTTGTTTGAATTTCAGGGTGTGTCTTCTTGCTAAGCAAAATCAATATTTTCACCTCAAAAACAAATTTAACTCTATTAATAAACCAAGAACAAGAAAATAGGGATATAAAAAAAGATTTTTACATTCTATATTTTTTCCCTCAGAATTTCTCGAATTAAAGACCATTATTAACTCTTTCTAATAGGGATGGGTCTAAATGGCCTCAGATGCCGAAAAAGACATTAAAGAAAATTTTTTAAAAAATTATTATTAAATTACCCCATTTTTTTGCTGCAATATCCCTTTTCAATAAGCCGGATGCCGGAATATTGAAGTCCGGATTAGCACTGACTCTAATATACTAAGATAGGTATAGAGACTCTAATATAATAGTAAGTTATAGTAATTAAATAAATCTTGGAAGCATGAAATCAAGTTTGTTTAAATATCATTAATTTTTCCATGCAACCCAAGAGAAAATGATTTTTTTAAACAAGTCCTTTAGATGATTTTGATACTGTCTAAAGATGGTTAATAAAAATAATTTCATATATTGTAAATTGTGAAGAAGAGGAGGCAGCCAATAATAAGATCCTCTAAAAAAAAACTATTCAGTTATGTTTCGCCAAGGACCATTTTTTCTTCAGATCTTTAAGAATATTTTCGTCTAATTGACATATTGTTATCTTAAAAGAAAGTACATTTTATAAAAATACACCAATTCAACTTAATACATATAAATTGTGTTATATTTTTAAAATAACTATTTTATACATGTCACTTAGACTAATATGACCTTTGCCGAAACGTTTCTAAATACAGTTTTTTTTTAAACAAATAAAGTCTCTTATTGACTTCAATAGAAACTCTTATTATTGCCTTCATACTCCTCTTGTCTATCAAATCTCTTTAAATCAGCAGTTCCCAACCCGTGGGACTGGGGCTGATTGGACCTGGGCCGCGGACGTCTAAGAAATGATAAAAATGAAAGACAGGAAAAGAGGATGTCAGCCAAAAAGAGCCCCTATCGAATAAAAATCTCCACTTAGAAGACGTTTCGGGTTTAATTATATAAATCCATCATCAGTTCTTAAGAGCTGAAATGAGCATGAATAATTGACTGATATGCAAATTTTGTATTTTTATATAATTTGGTATATGCTTATATATAACAACTCTATCTGCATCTCCATGGTGTATACCTTGTGATTGCCAATAATGTAAGATCTGATGTTTTTTATAATTTAAGAAATATTTTATGTTGTATTACAATTATTATTTATGCTCATTTCAGCTCTTAAGAACTGATAATGGATTTATATAATTAAACCCGAAACGTTTTCTAAGTGGAGATTTTTATTCGATAGAGGCTCCTTTTGGCTGACATCCTCTCTTCCTGTCTTTCATTCTAATCGTTGAACAGCCACTTCTCTTATCAACCAAATGATAAAAATTATATAAAATTATATATATACATTGGGCCTCAGCGTTTTTTTTTTACGGAAAGAGTGGGCCGCACATCAAAAAAGGTTGGGAACCACTGCTTTAAATAAATAAATAAATTAGGAGATAGGATATCAGTCTAGTGAGGTGATCCGTGTTTGCTTCATAGAAATAGCAACATTTTTCTATAAAAAAAAAAATGAAAATAATAAACATATTCTAAAACTACATATAGAAAGAAAAAAATTTATAATGTAGAACACAGAAATAGAAATTATAGAGAATAATAAAATATAAAAACTCAAATTCGATTTCCCACTCCCAAGGAATTTAAAAGTTTATTTTTTATACCTTTATTCTAATTCTATGAAGTTTCGTCATATTTTAGTAACTGTTGAAAAAATTTTTTAATAGAACATAAAATTTGACATGTTTTTCTTAATATAATACAGGAAGAATAACAGGAAAAATTGGTTTATTTTTTCTATCAACGTGTTTGCATAAAGAGAAGGATGTTTGTGAATTTATATATAGTTTTTTTTTTTTAATTAAATAACATAGGAAAATTTATTATTTCAATTATAAAAGTATTTAATAACTCCTTTTTCAACTTATTGGAAAGAGAAAGAACACCTGCAAAATTTATTTAATTAAAAATAATAAAGATTGTTCATTTTTTTTTTGTTGTAGATATTGAGCAACTCGCTTTCTCGAAATATGGCCCAGCCACCCCCGCCACCACCCCAGCCACCGCAGCCTCCACAACCACCTCAACAGCCCCTTTATCAACCCGCTGCTAATGGACAGTATGACGATGACGGAGGTTATCGGTAAACGATTTTTCTAATTTTTCTTTAAAAATATTGTATTTAATATTTCTCTAATTTGGGTAAACTTAGTGTTTTATGACAATGGAAATATAATCAGGATCCGAAGTATCTTTCCCACTAGGAGATTAAATAACAAAATATTTTATTTTTTATTCGCTGACGTTTCGGTTGCCAATCACGACCTTCATCAGGGCCTATGATCATAACATTTATTTTAAAAAAATTATATTATGTTACAATAATGATAATTTTTGTACAAATCAAATTAAAAGGAAACAATAGACATTAAAATACCTAAGATCGTGTATAATTAAAAATATTAATTAGTAAGTACATCTAATATTTTACAAAATTTATATTCTTATTGTAACTTAATATAATTTTTTTTAAATAAATATTATGATCATAGGCCCTGATGGAGGTCGTGTTTGGCGACCGAAACGTCGGCGAATAAAAATTAAATAAAATATTTTTTTATTTAATCTCCTGATTGCATAGTTCCTTCGGATCCTGGTTTCAAAAAATATATAATTAGAATGGTCTGAGAATGGTTCATAATAAATGGACCGAAACGTCTCCAGCTGATCGGTAAAGCATTCAGAATATTTTCTTTCTTGGCTACCTCTGCTTCCATACTTCCTATACTAAAGATACACATCCACAACTTACATCTCAACTAGTCCATTTTTGGTTGCGACTACTAACCCTCTTGTAGATTTCTAGATAAAATGTTCAATAGAAGTCAATTCCCATTGCAGGGTCACCGACGGGCAGGGATGGGCAAGTTACTCGATTTTGAGTAACGAGATACAAAATACCAATTACTTCAGATTTTTGTAACGAAATACAAGATACCAATTATTCACGGGTTTGTGTAACGAGATACAAGATACCAATTACGTATTTCAAATACATTGAAAATACCAATTACAAACAAATTTTTCCTTGATTTTAAAATACTTTTTGGTGGGGTAATTCTGGAACTTGAGCCCTGCACGGGTACCCGTGGCCCGTTACCCGCCCGGCCCGCGGGCTTTGGAGGCCATGAAAAAATTACGGGCGGATACAGGAGGGTAGCAAGTCTAAATAAACGGGTTCGAGCGAACGGGCATGCAAATGAAATTTTATTTATAAATTACTAGACATTTGTTCATTCATTCACTAAATCTCGGGCGGGTATGGGCGGGTTTGAAAAAATTCCGGGGGGGCCTGAAGAATGGTAAAAAATTACGGGCCGGGTACGGGCGGGAAGTCAAAAAAAAATACGGACACGGACCGGTCCGGGCCAAAAAAAATCGGCCCGTGCAGGGCTCTATCTGGAACCCTAAATAAATTTAGTTTAGGAAAGCGGCAGCTAAACTTATATTGGAGAATACCTTTGGAAAATCGAAAACAATAAAATTATTCATGACACTAAAAAAAATTTATTTATAAAAATATGAAAAGGTTTCAAAAAACCAAGTTTTCAAAAGTTTTGTCGGATAATCTGGAACTTGATAGAGAATGAATAAACCCGCAAATGAAAACAATCAACTGGGGCAGAAGAACAAAGATTTAGTCGTTGAGAGCTGGTTGAAAGAAGAAAGCAAAAAAGTTTTTTAACGAAGAGTGAAAATTTGGCGGATTGATTGACTTCTCGTTACTGGTTTTTACTAAGATCCGAAACAGAGAACCCACACGACGATTACATACAGTAATATTAAATAAATTAAAACGATTTCAGCTCCCTTTGCAAGACTTTTTACACTGCGGCAAATTAAAAAAAAAAGTATTTGGTATCTCGAATTTCAGATACCAATTACTAAAAAATGTAACGAAATACAAGATAACAATTACTTTGCCAATGCTGTAACGAGTTACAAGATACCAATTAATATTGTATTTGGTATCTTGTATTTCAAATACATGTAACTGATTAACGCCCATCCCTGCCGACGGGGAATGATGGAGGGGGGGGGGATAAATTTCATTAAAATATTTAAAAAATTTTTTGCATTGAAAAGAGAACAGACGGGTTGTTTAGGCTCATAAAATTAAAAAATACCTTCCCTTCTGAAGTACATATACTGAATGATGGTTAAAAAATTGGGGAAAGGGCTGCATATTAATATATAGTCCCTGGACTCGACAAGGTTCGCGATGACTCTGTCCCATTGTAATTATTAAGATTAAGTATATTGCATTGCATTTTGTTTTCTCCAAAGGATTTTTAAAAAAATTCTGAAGAAGTTTTAAATTTTGCTTAGCGTTAAACTTAATTTACAACATATTCAGCGCTAGAAACGGGCACTGTGCAATATTTACAGTAACCCATTCGGGCTTTTTTTCTCAGTTCTTTTTATAGCTAAGCATTCATATTATTTAATAAAAGAACTTGGCCATTTCTTTACATTTTTTATTTTGGTCAGATCTTATATTGAATAAAGAAAAGTTGTTCCTTTTAAAATCATTAGCATAAACATCTTTTCCTTTTTTTTTTTATTTAAAAAATAAACTTGTTTCATTTTTAAAAATATCTTTAATAAAAATAAACTACAAGATTGTTTCAAAGTTAGTTGGTTCCCTTTCCTCCCAATTTATTTTTAATCAACGGCTAATCTACCATTTGCTCGTTTAATGTAAATAATTACACTTAAGACTTGGCTATCGTCACTTATTTGACATCCCGATCCGTTTAAGGTCAATAAATTCAAATAAAGAATGAATCAATTTGATTAAGCAAGATAAATAAACCGTTCCTATATTTTAGAACATAAATTTATCAAAAAATAGTAAAAATAAATGTATTGTTAATTAGCTTAACAAAAAAAAATTGGGACTTAATTGGGAAAATGGACTTATTAGAGGATTTTGCTCAAAATTTCTTGAAAACTTATTGGCTCATTCGTCATCATTTTTTAAAACTCATTTCGAATATTAAATAAGTCGATCCATTTATTTACCAATAATATTCCCTTAACAAAAGTCGTTCATCATTTAATCCCCCATTAGTTTTAATTGATATCCTTTATTATTATTTTTTTTGTGTATCTGTTTTTTGTTTTTTTGTTTTTTTTTGACTGGTAAATGGTCATGATCTTTGACATAAGCTAATTGAACTTATATTGACAATTAGAGTAGAAAGCTTAAAAGGCTCATTGATCACCTTTTCCCATCAGTTTGGCTTTTAACATGATCTTAAATTTTTATCTTCTCAAATGAGGTAAATGGAAAGTGTGTTGTTTGTTAATAATAAATATCTTGAAATGAATTTCAAAATTTTTTTAAAATTCGAAATACCAAACCATTTTTTGTTGAGGTAAAATTTTGATTATTCCAAATTTGAAATAATTTTTAAACAATGTGCTTTTTGTGCAAAAAAAAAAAATAAAATAAATATCTTGAGGCGAATTTCGAGACTTTTTGAAATTCAGACCACAATTACTTGACTATTTCAATTTCTGAATTATCCACTTGGATTTTTCTCATTAATGACATGTTCATTAAATTTGTTACTCGAGCCTTTCATTTGAAACTTCCCACAAAAAAAGTCAGAAGAATATATTTGCTATAGGCCTACTCATGTTTATAAATCTTATCAATGTAAGATAAAAAAATATTTTTTACTTTCTCTTACCTATGTATATATGTAATATATATATAGAGAGAAAGTATTGGATTCATGTCAAAAATTCGATGTCGAGATTTTGATGGATCTTCACGTTTTGAGGTCCCCTGAATCCAAAAAAGTGGTTTTCGCGACATGGTCTGTCTGTGTGTCTGTGTGTGTGTGTGTGTTCAATTTTAAGCATGAAGGAATTGAGCTAGGAGGTTGAAATTTTATATTTAAGTTAAACATCCCCCGGGACCGGAAAAATAAGCTTTTAATCAAAATCGGCCAAAGAGTACTAGTACTTTACTGATGTACTTTTTCAGTTTTTTTTCGATTTTCTCAAAATTTGCTCCCAACGATTTTTTTTAAAATTCAAAAATCAATTATTTTTTAGATGCCTTTTAAAATGTATATTCTCATTTTGTGATTGAAATCTTCTGAAGACCACTTTACTCTTGTTCTCCATAGAAAAGATAGGAGAAATGGTTGCCATGGTAACAAAATATAAATATTTTGTCATACTTATAAATTTTATTACATCTTGAAAATCGAATGTACCGTACTGTCGGAAACTAAATACATGTCGACACAAAAAATCTGGTGTGACAAGCACAGTACACAACATTCGATTACCGAAGGTAAGAGAAAGTTGTGTGCTGTGCGCCAGTCACACCAGATTTTTTAAAATAAGGATAGCGGATGGCATCCAAGGAAAATAATATCAGATAAAAAATAAAATCAATTTCTATCACATTTTTTTTATTTGATCGTCGACGTTTCAGACGCCAGTCGCGTCCTTCCTCAGGACAATCAATCGTCAAGAAAAAAAAAATACAGATGGTCGTAATGGTACTTTAACGAAAACTGAAATCGTGCGTCCGAAACGTCGACGAAAATCTGCTAGAAATTGATTATATTTTTATCTGATTTTATTTTCCCTGGCTGCCATCCCTATCCTTATTAAGTTAAACAGCCATATTCTTCATCATATTTATTTAAATTAGTAGTTGTAATTAAATATTTTTTTTTTTTTTAGAACAATGACACGAGAAGACATGGCGTCTATTCAAGAAAGGCGAATGTCCCATCAACAACAGAGTGAGTTTGAATAATAACAGTTTATTTTTATAAAATATTCGTGAGTATTATTTTTATATTTTTTGTCGTATTTAGTGTTAGGCAGCCCGGGGAGTCCCTCGCCGGGTATTCCACCTGCTCCAACGCCGCCTGGACATCAACGGACGTCTTCAGCACCCCCGGCACCACAACCTCCGCCAATGGCCTTGGCACCCGCACCTCCACCTGCTCCACCACCCGCACCTCCTGCTCCTCCGTGTCCACCACCTCCGCCTATGTTCCCTATGGCTGCCGCGGCAGTGAGCTGTGCACCGGCACCTCCACCAGTGGCCGCAGCACCGCCGCCGCCTCCTCCACCTCCAGCACCGAATATGGCACGTTCGAGCAGTGCCGATGGTCAGGACACGACCTCATCGCTGGCTGCACAACTTCAGAGCGCACGACTTAAACGTTCTAAAGTAAGTTTCTAATAAAAATGAGATTCTTCGAGTTGGTCGTTATATATTTATCTCACCGGCTGGTTTTTCTAGCCTCCACCAGCTGAAAATAGCGGATCCTCAACTAGTAGCAGTGGATCCGGCGGATACGGTACTCTAGGTCGTGCAGCAGGAGCTGCAGCAGCTGCTGCTGCAGGTTCCGGAATGGCTAGTATGATGGACGAAATGGCAAAAACTCTTGCCAGAAGACGAAAGGCTGTAGAAAAAGTTGTTGATCAAGTAATATAAACTTTCTTACTGGCATATTGGGTAATCCATATAAAGTGATCTATTAGTGTTGTCCCGATCATTTTTAATTTTTATAAGTATTTTCCATATTCATTGGCAGTTCAAATCATGTA
>JAKCPI010005407.1:0-21175 GCA_023213315.1 Euborellia annulipes | reverse complement strand
TATTAGGCGGGCACCACAGTCCATAATTTGATCACTAAAGGCCTTCCGCAACATTTTCTACGTGTACGCCCATGAATATTCGTTCCGCAAACAAAAGTTCTTTGCTCAACAAAATCACCCATTGTAAAAATCGAAAAAATTCACTTTTGGTTGTTTACAAAATGACATGTAACTCGGAGATAATTAAACCTTTTGACAAACAGGCGCTTGGCAAATGTTATAGACAGTCCTACCAACCTAGGAAAAAAAAATTACCTGCCTTCCTAATGCCCGGGAGTTTTAAATGACAATTTCACTTTACTTTTTGATCACAGTGGTATATTTTGTAATCTGCCCACGCCCCTTCTGCGCCATCTAAATGCCCTCTAATTGTCTCTGGGTCTTCTACTGACCCCCTTAAAGTCTCCAACGCCCTCAAGGGGGCGTTATCGCCCACGTTGAGAACCTATGGTCTAGACTTGTATACTTAATATAAAGTTTTTCCAGCATAACACATTAATTGAGAAAAGAAGTCTTGTATTGGCGCATCCACTCCCTGTAATGAGATTGAGCTTTATATAAAAAGGTAGTTTATTCCAAAAACGATTTAATAACAAAAACAGTAACCAAAATAACTATATAAAAACATCATATCAAAATAATAACAAAACGTTATTACAACACATCTCCCCCTTTAGGATGTATATCTTTTAGGAGGTCTTGAAATTCTTCCACTTCTTGTTTTCTGAACTCCTTGTTCATTGACATTCATTGTTTCCGATTCACCTTCATTTTCAACTTCATATATCTTCATTT
This sequence comes from Euborellia annulipes, assembly GCA_023213315.1. NCBI lineage: Eukaryota > Metazoa > Arthropoda > Insecta > Dermaptera > Anisolabididae > Euborellia > Euborellia annulipes. The sequence goes on along the minus strand of JAKCPI010005407.1, from coordinate 20,380 downwards.
TCAACTTTATTACCTTCATTTTCCCTATCACTCCTATTTCTTTCTTTCAAACCTTCATTTTCCATTTCACCTTCCTTCTCCCATTCATCTTCTTTCTCATCTTCATATTCTATATTCAACTCTATTTTTTTCTTTCTTCAAATCATCCTTTTCTTTCCTTTGATCTCCAGAATCAAAGCTCCCTCTTAATGGAATTAAATGGAATCTATTTCTTCTTATACGAGATGATCAACATTTAATTATATAAGATCTTGGACTTTGATCTTTTTCCAGAATTATCCCTTTTCTTTTCAAATCAACTATCCAAACCATTTGACCCGAATTTAATTCTTCCAAACAAAATAATAACAAAACATTATTACAACACACTCCCTATCACGATTTTCTCTGCTATTACCTCAAAAGTACATTTCAAACCAGTGAACCAAAGGAGTTACTAACTCTAAAGTGGCATTCGGCTTTATCAATCGGCCTCGCGTAACTTTTTTTATTTATTTTGTTTTATAATCTGAAGATGAAATGTTCTGGAAAATAGAATATTTTGATGATATGTAAAAGCTATTGTTATTAAATTATTCTACATTCGATTTAAAAGAAAGTAATTAAATAAATTGGTAATTCTTATATATATATTATTCCTATAAAAATAACAAACCTTTTGTAATTTTTTGTAACAATGATTTTGTGTTTGTACATATAAGAAGAGCATTATTAATTAATAAATAAAATAAAGTTCTCTTGTAATTCCTGTCTTATTTGTTTCCTTCTTTATTCCAAATCTATTTTTAACATTTCTCCTGTTAGGTGAATGAGAGAAGAAAAGCACAAAAAACACAAACAAATTGTAAGTTAATCTTCAGTATTTTTTTTTTTTTTTTATTTAAAATAAATAAATTTACTTACTATTTGTTTGTCGTTTTTCTGCCACTTCAATTCAATCAACTTTTAAATCTATTCATATTTAATATCTATTATATTTAAAATATTTAATATAATATATAATAATCTTAATAATGGTTTATTTAATTAATAAACACATTTATTAATAATTTAATTTAATATATTAATAAATTTAGCAGTTAAAATATATTTATTTAAAATCATAATGAATTTTGACAGTAGATATATTTTGAAAATACGAGGTTACCCACATAGCACTGCAACCAAAAATCGGACATTTCGACGCCGCAGGGAAGTTCTGCGATGTCCTAAAGTTGTAGCATCGTCCCTTCGACGTCTAAATGTCCGCTTTTTGGTTGCAGTGCTATGTGGGTATGTTCAAAACCTTCTCTGTCAATTATAACATTATGCAGACATCAAAATCTTCACCTCCGATCAGCTCCATCCACACCAATATTCACGTTTTCTATTAAATATCTTGAAGCAAATACCAATTTATAGCGATTAAAAACAGTTTAAACCTTTAGATCAGTGGTTCCCAACCGGTGCGCCCCGGCACCCAAGGGTGCCGCGAGAATGCCTAAGGGGTGCCGCGAGATATTTAGATAAAAAAAATAAAATAAAGAGGCGAAAAAATAAAGTTTTGCTAAAAAAAAAAAGTCAAATGATTAAAATGGAAGCGGCAAAATTTTCCGTAGATCGGGAAAAAATTAAGCTTTGCCAAAAAAAAGGTCAAATGATTTTCACGCAAGGGAAAAAAATTTGCCCCAGGTTGGAAAAAAATTTCGATTTGATAGGGAAAAAAAGGAAGGGTGCCGCTAGTGTGTAATATTATTCCCAACGCACCTTTGGGGTGCCGTGGACTTCAAAAGGTTGGGAAACGCTGCTTTAGATACCTGCTTTGTCTTTGCTATTATCGCAGCTCCAACGTAAACACCACTAGCGGGCTGTTTGACGCTCTGCTCTTATCGCTTATCGCAGCTCCAACATAATCGCACCCTTAGAAAAACTTCACAAACATAAACATTAGATTAGAACCTTCCTCTTTGAACATATCGCTACCAGCGGCGTAACTAGCCTTTGAGGATGGAGGGGGGCGAATTTCAACTAGGGCGCCCTTTTTTAGTTGTATAATAATATAATTTTAAAAGAAAACTATCAATTTTTATGGACAATCAATGGAAAGAATATGATAAAATCACCGTCCATGGGCTATATCTTAGATGCCCTAGGACGCCGATGTCGGTATCGAGGGGCGTCAAACGCTTGATGGGCCTTGGGCGGGGGGGGAGGGTCCCTCTTCGCCCCCAGCTAGTTACGCTACTGATCGCTACGGCATCCAAAGAGGTTGGATCTGTGGGGACATTAAGTCAGGTAAAGTATCTGATGGGAAATTTAAAATATAGGCTAATAAAAAATCAAACATTGTGTGGTTTTATCAAACCACGATGCAAGTGAAACTTTTTTTCGGATCGTAGGTGTTTAGCTGAAAATTTTCAGAAAATTATTCAATTAAGGGTATTAAAATCGCGTTTTTCACAAATGATTATATCGATGATTTATTATCTGTCAGAGAGTTGAATAGAACAGAAACAACCGACCCTTTGAATGTTTTTCAGTAATAACGCCTAAGGCATAGGCAACCAAAAATGACTCGCTGTTGTTAGGGAATATCTATTCTCACGGGGATATCTCAATTCAAATGGAAAATAGAATAAAGAGAATGCTAACCAAACTATTCATTTATGCTCATAAGGGGCCATCTATAAATTACGTCACACGAATTAACCCCTCCCCCCGTCCTTGTCACAGGTTGTCACATTTTTAAAAATCCCTCCTCCCTGATGTGACGTCATACATTTTTCAATTTTATCAATAATAGACACCTAATTTGCTAATTAAAAATACAAAAATTAATCATCTTGGGTCCATCGACTTTGGACCCCCCAAAATATAGATTGCGTTCGTAAATATTAAAAAAAATTTTATTCACCTATAGATTTTGCGTTTGGGCATCTCTAATTTTGAAATGTGACGTCACAAGGTTTTTCACCCCCTGCCCCTTGTCACATAATGTCACATTCTGGTGATACCCTCCCCCCTTTTAGGTGTGACGTAATTTATGGATGGCCCCTAATTATGAAAGTGGTCAAAGTAAAAATTTTCAAAACATGAGTTTATCAGTTATTTCACACCACATTATTTTAAACTAAATTAATTCAAGGTAATTTTTACGATATCGTCAAAAATGAACCATTTGGTATCCAAATGGCTTAAATAAAATCATCGGACTGCCTGGGGTCCGAACCCGCGACTTTTGGTTAGCACGCTAACCCCTACACAAAGCCCCAAGGGCCACTTCATTTTTCAAGAATCTCATCCATTGAATTTGCAGCGCAAATGTCCAAGAATTTTTCGATTAATTGCTTCAGAATAGAACACAAATTTCTTTCAACTATTTTGGAACAATTTGACACAACCTATAAATCATTCTACGCACTTATAGCCGACGTCACGTGTAAACAAACGTTTTTTTTTTAAGTTTTTTTATGCTATTTTTTTTTATTAAACAATTTAAAATTAAAATTTGTATCCTTGAGAATGAATTTCGCTATTTAAAAAAACCAGATAATTGCAAATGTTGATTATAGAATAAATATATTCTAAAATGTCAAGAACAGGAAGAAACAAAAAAAAATAAAAGAGAAGAGATTGTGTCCGTCTGTCTGTCTGTTTATTGAGAGAGACGTCTGTTGATTTGATTGTTGTCAACTCTCTCCTTTTTGTTAATCTGATCTGCTGATTAAATTAATTAAATTTCACTTTATAGAATATAGAATTGTGATAAAACGCTTGAGCTCTCTTCTCTTTTCATACAGATTCTAAATGAACATGTCAACAAGCCAACACAATCGGGTTTCTGCTCTTATTGGCGAAATAAAAGATTTTGATTTAAATTCATAAATCAACAATTTTTTAGATCCTTTTGAAAAAGAATATCAGTGAAATTTTTCAGTGAAAATTGTTTGAAGTGCACTTTACTGATGTATTTCAGATCTTCCAAATTCATTGGGGGCTTTGCCCCCCCCCCCCCCAAGGGCTCTGATTTTTATAAAATTTTATATTCTAAATAAAATACTCCAAAATACATCTATGAGTATACAAACTGTACAAAATTAAACAATTAATTAAACTCAGGAATTCGCAGTGACTTTGCAGCCAGGAGATTAAATAAAAAAATATGTTATTTAATTTTTATTCGCCGACGTTTCGGTCACCAATCACGACCTTCATCAGGGCAAATATAAAACATCAATTTATCAATTAATTAAATTAAATATGTTTTAGCCAAATTTGAGTACCCATTTGTAAGTAAATTTTAAGAAAAAAAATGTTTGCCCCCCCCCCCCCCAAGAAAAAGTTGAAACGACGCCACTGAAAAGGATACAATGAAGAAAGTATGTTACTAGGATAGAGTTTTTATTTAATCCAAATTTAACAAGTCTAATTACTTGATTGGTAACGTTATAAAATTTCTTTGAATATATTCTTAATAAATCATCTCTCTTTGAATTTTATACTACTTTAGAAATTAAACCCGACACACACACACGTAAATAAAAAAAAGACGTGTCTTTGCTAATTTTATTAGCGCTTCTAATTAACATCTTGATATTTATACTCTTTTTTTTTTTTTACAAACGAGTTGAAAAACTATCTCTCTTGATTTCAATATCATTTTAAAAAGATGACTCAGAGAAGAAATTGAATATTTAAATGGGATCTTTATTATGAATTTTGAAAAAAAAAAAAAAAAATTATTTTACCTCGCCTGGGTAATAAAATTGATATTGAAGAGAATTAAAATCAAATCAAGAATTGTTTAGATCAGAAAACGGTCAAGAGACATGGTTAACCAGAAGTGAGCGGAGGGGTGGGGGTGGAGGGTAGATTTTTTGGAGTTCTGATCTCCATCAAGCAGATACTTTCGAGAGTTTTTAAATGAAATTCAAGATAAAAAAAAATTAAGTAAGATTAATTTAATTGAATCAAAAAATATTAAGTGAGATCCCCCTAATAAGGAGGATGCAAGATTTCTTGATTATTTCGATCAGTATCTGGAGGAACTGGAAGAATTCGTGGGAAATAAAATAATTATGGGCGATATTAATTATGACTACAATCAGTCTTTATTTTATGTTCAAAAATATAAGGATATAATTTTCAAGAACGGACTTAAACAAATAATAAATGAACCCACAAGAGTGACTCCTAACAGTTCAACAGTAATCGACCATCTTATAACAAATATGAATAATCTGACTTGGAAAGTATTAACCCAACCAAGAATTAGTGATCATTATATAATTAAAGTCGATATCGAATATTTTAAAATCAATAAGAGTGAAATGATTCAAGAAACAAAAATAATAAAAAAACGGAATTACAAAAATTATAATAAGGATCTGTTCCAAGATAAACTTTTTAATTCAGAGTGGAACCCTGAGATTTCTGATGTTAATTTACTTGCGAATAACTTAATGAAAATATTGACAGAATCCGTGAATGAATTGTGTCCTTTGCAAATTTATAAGATTCCTTTATGTTATAATAATAATAAATGGATTAGTGGAGAAATTATAAGAACAATGCAAGAAAGAGATGAACTTTATAAAAAATACAAAGTGTCTAATGACATAAACATATGGAATCGATATAAGCAAATAAGAAATAAAGTGGTTAATGATATTAAAAACGCTAAAGATCGATATTTCTATGAAATTATTGATAAAAATAGGACAAATAGTCGGGAGATGTGGAAGAATATGCAAGTGTTTTTACCTAACAATAAAAAGAGTGTTTTCGAAAGACATGTCGTGTTTTGTGGCATATCTGTGGATGATAGTTCGGAAATAGCTGATTGTTTCAATAAATACTTTGTTTCAAGTATAGACGGAATTATTAATAAAATTAATGAAGATAGAATGGGCTTGAATATTTCTTATTCTTGGATGGAAGCCTTCAACGGACCGGGTGAGCTTTCTAGTTTTGAAAAATTAGATATAAAATCATTGAAAAGAATAACTAGAAATTTAAAAAATACCGGAGGATGTAATGATGGACTAACGACTTCCATAATTCAGGATTCTATTGATATTATAGCCAATAGATTCCTGGATGTAATAAATGCATCACTCTCCCAGGGTCACTTTCCCGAAGAGTGGAAGACATCATTGGTGGTGCCAGTGCCAAAGGTTGGTAGGACTGTTAAATGTGAAGAATTCCGACCTATAAATACCATACCAGTATATGAAAAAATTTTGGAGATAAGTGTAAAGGAACAATTGGTGAATTATTGTGAAAAATACAAAATGCTAACAGATAGGCAGTCTGGTTTTCGGAGTGGACATTCTTGTGAGAGCGCAATATTGAAGATAACCGATGATTGGCTCCATGAGGTGGAAAGCGGTAAAACTATACTTGCAGTGTTTTTAGATTATAAAAGAGCATTTGAAACTGTCAATAGAAGTATATTATTGAATAAACTACAAAAGTACGGCTTAAAGGGAAAAGTATTGGATTGGTTTAGGTCATACCTTGATAATAGATATCAGATTGTTAAGTATGAAGATTGTTATTCCGCGAGAGCTAGAATTGAGCATGGAGTTCCTCAGGGAACTGTATTGGGTCCGATCTTATTTCTATTGTATGTAAATGATATAGTGGATTGCCTAGAAAATTGTGAAATTAACTTGTTCGCTGATGACACTATGTTGTATATAAGCGGTTATGATATCGATGAGATGGTGGAAAAAATGAACAAAGATTTGTTAAACATTTATAATTATTTATGTGTGAATGATTTATTGGTTAATGCTGAGAAATGTAAATGTATGATTATAAATAGTAAGAATGAAAATGTTAGGGATATTTATTTGAATGATTTTAAACTTGAGAAAGTTGAAAAAATGAAATACCTGGGTGTCATTTTGGACAATAAGTTGAATTTTAAAAGTCACGGAAAATATATCCTTAATAAGATCTCAAAAAAGGTGTATTTTATGAGAAGAGTTGGCAAAAATTTGTCACTATGCACTAAATTATTATTGTATAAATCCTTGATAGATCCGCATTTAGATTTCTGCAGTACATTTTTGAATAGCCTACCTAATTTTATGTTAAATGATATCCAAAAAAAACAGAATATATGTATGAGGTTTATTTTGAAATGTAATAAATATACAAAAATAAATAATATGTTAAAAGTTCTTGAGATACTTAATGTTAAAGAAAAAATATATTTTAATCGGATGATATTAATTTTTAAGATTGTTAACGATTTAACTCCTGTGTATCTAAAGAATAGAATAAAAAAGTATGATGTAAATTATAATTTGAGAGATACTGAAAAATTGTATATAAGAAAATGTAAATCTAATAAAAGATATAAAACATTATTTTATGCGGGTCTATCTGAATATAACAAGTTGCCAACTGAAATTAAAAAAATTGTAAATAATGTAAATCAATTTAAAAATGCACTTAAGAAACATATTATAAACAATAGAAGGGACTGATTGTGGATTTTTAGTGTAATTGATTAATTGATGTTATGTCTTGTAAAATATTGTTTATCAATAAACTCATTATATTATTATTAAAAATATATTTCAAAGTCGTTAGAATTAATTTTGAGAAAAATCGCAACAAAAAACTGAAAATCTGGTGTGACTGGCGCACAGCACACAACTTTCTCTTACCTTCGGTAATCGAAAGTTGTGTTCTGTGCTTGTCACACCAGATTTTTTGTGTCGACGTATATTTAGTTCCCGACAGTACGGAACATTTGAATTCAGATGTAAAATTTATAAGTATGGGAAAATATTTATATTTTGTTACCATGGCAACCATTTCTCCTATCTTCCCTATGAAATACAAGAGTAAAGTGGTCTTCAGAAGATTTCAATTGCAAAATGAGAATATACATTTTAAAGAGCATCTAAAAAATAATTGATTTTTGAATTTTTAAAAAAAATCGTTGGAGCAAATTTTGAGAAAATCGGAAAAAAAAATAACTGAAAAAGTACATTTCTTCTAATATATCGGCGGAAACTGAATATATGTCGACACAAAAAATCTGGTGTGACAAGCACAGAACACAACTTTCTTTTTACCGAAGGTAACAGAAAATTGTGTGCTGGGCGACCAGTCACACCAGATTTTTTAAAGGTGCATTTCGGCATCTGAGGCGATTTAGAGACTCCGTCTTTATTTATTTCAATACAATTAATTGGACAGCAAGTGTTATTATATCGTCTTTGATCAAAGCCGCGCTCGCTTCGACTTTAAGTAAGCCTTTGAGCTTCCCCACCCCCCACTCATACGAGGAGAGAGAGATTCAATTACGCATTTGCTCTCCAAATGAATTACAACTCTCTCAATATTTACATGTTATTAAAAGGCTTGATTAAGTAACAAGAAGAAGAAGAAAAAAGATAAATTATATTTGCTAAACCTAAAGCAAAGATAACCAACCAACTAACGATTCCGATTTATTTTTACTTTCTCTTACCTATGTATATATGTAATATATATATAGAGAGAAAGTATTGGATTCATGTCAAAAATTCGATGTCGAGATTTTGATGGATCTTTACGTTTTGAGGTCCGCTGAATCCAAAAAAGTGGTTTTCGCGACATGGTCTGTCTGTGTGTGTGTGTGTGTGTGTGTGTGTGTGTGTGTGTGTGTATGTGGGTGTGTGTGTGTGTGTTCAATTTTAAGCATGAAGGAATTGAGCTAGGAGGTTGAAATTTTATATTTAAGTTAAACACCTCCCGGGACCGGAAAAATAAGCTTTTAATCAAAATCGGCCAAAGAGTACTAGTACTTTACTGATGTACTTTTTCAGTTTTTTTCGATTTTCTCAAAATTCGCTCTAACGATTTTGATTAAAATTCAAAAATCAATTATTTTTTAGATGCTCTTTCAAATGTATATTCTCGTTTTGCCCTCAAAATTGTTTGAAGCACACTTTACTCTTGTGCTTCATAGGGAAGATAGGAGAAATGGTTGCCATGGTAACAAAATATAAATATTTTCCCATACTTATAAATTTTACATCTGAATTCAAATATTCCCTACTGCCGGGAACTAAATGCGTGTCGACACGAAAAATCTGGTGTGACAAGCACAGAACACAACTTTCTAATAAATTAGAGATATTGGAGCTACGAATTTTTGAAAGCGTTCATTTTTTTTTTTTTTTTTTTCAAACTACCTTTGAAGTTAAAAGTATCCGGAGTGATACTCGTTACAATAAAATAGAATTTGTTATAATTATATTACGTACCGGTATATTACAACACCTTAGTTTCAAACTTGCATTTTAAATGTTGACTGCTTGAAATAAACTATGGTTATTTTTCAAAATTCTAATCTCATATTTGGGCATTTTATACACAATATAGAATCCTAAATAAATACAAAATTTCATAAGAATTGGAAAAAAAATTTTAAATGCGTAAAAAGTTCCAAAGGGGACCCCCTTTTGAATCGAAATTAACATACAAATCCCCATATGGAGACTTAACATTATTGGCTCTATGAATGGAAGAGGTGGAAAGTGAATTTAAAACGAGTAGAAAGAGAGAGACATCTTGAAATTCGAATGTACCGTAATGTCGGAAACTAAATACATGTCGACACAAAAAATCTGGTGTGACAAGCACAGAACACAGCTTTCAATTACCGAAGGTAAGAGAAAGTTGTGTGCTGTGCGCCTGTCACACCAGATTTTTTTTAGCAATATCATATCTAGTTTGCCCAAATTTTCTCATTTCACTTGAGTCAGTGCTTAATTATATAAAAGACTTATGCCCATTTGCACAAACACATCTTAGATCTTAAGCTCACCTTACGCCTTCCATAATCTAAAAAGCGAAATGTGGCATTTTTTTTTATATTCAACTATTTATCTATAGAAGATATATATTTTATATTTTGAAACAAATACGGTATATATCTTATTGTAATTATTATCAAAGCCCGGATTCCTATCCAATTGCCGACACTTTTGGTATACAAGGTAGGTGCGCCCCGCTACCAACTACGCCAAACCACAGACATACATAAATTAACTCTTGAGTTTAATAAAATACAGGTTTTTCTCGATTCCTGAAAATTTGATCCTGATGCAACTGGACATTAGGATAATAGACGACTCATATAATGGCGGAGTGTCCGTCTGTCTGTTTGTCTGTCTTTATCCAATCAAAACACCATCCACAATCTCTCCAAAAAAAAAAAAAAAATTAATAAAAATTTAATTATATAACAATTTTTATTATTTTTCATTTGAGAAATTTAATTCTTTTAATTATTTTAATTAATTGGCTTTAATTTTTCATAAGGTAAGAAAAAACTAAATGATTTTCAATGAACAAATAGCCCTCGGGGCTCGGAGTAGTTGGTAGCGTGCCTATCTTTTATACCGAACGTCGCGGGTTCGGACCCCAGGCAGTCCGATGATTTTATTTAAGGCATTTGGATACCAAATGGCTTAAATATAAATGCCTGGACCCCCAATAGATATATTAAATACGAACATTCGAGTATCGTTAAAAGTCTTAAATGGCCTAAGTTGCCGAAAAGAAAAAATGAAAAAAAAAGTGTGAATGTTTAAAAAAAAAAAAAATGAACAAATTCATTTTCTGAAGTTTTTGCGTCTCCCCTTTTGAGAATTTGCGGACCCGAGCATATTTCCTGGACTCTCCATAGCATCCTCTATAAGAATGCAAAATTTCATTTTAAAATTACGGTATGTTGGCCAAACGGAGTTGATAGACCGACGGACACTCCGCTAATATATATATGAGAGAGAGAAGTTTTCATCGCGGGAAGCAAACCCTTGACCTCAAGCATAAAAACCCTCTACCCCTCTAATCTACTATTAACAAAATTTGTACATTTTCTTTGCTATTAATGGAAATAACATTAATAACTCTACTACGGTATTTTATTTTATTTTTTTTTTTAATTAAAATAATTATATAGTTGGGAGTAAAAATAATAATAATAGAGCCTTTAGTTTGTTTTGTTTTAATCATTTCAAATTAATCTTTTTAATTTATCATCATCTTATAACTATTTTTTTTTAATTTCCTCTAATACTCAAATACTATAATCAATTTTCGATGAAGAATGATAACATGGAATTTAATAAAATATCTAACCTTGTTTTACAGCTTTTTTTTTATTTTTATGAAAAGACTAACTGCGTAGCCCGCCTTCGCCCCCTTTTTTCAAATTCTTCCCTTGCATAGAGCCAATAATGTTAAGTCCCCATATGGGGATTTGCATGTTAATTTCGATTCAAAAGGGGGTCCCCTTTGGAAAATAACCATAGTTTATTTCAAGCAGTCAACATTTAAAATGCAAGTTTGAAACTAAGGTGCTATGGGAAACTAAATATATCTCGACACAAAAAATCTGGTGTGACCAGCACGGTGCACAACTTTCTCTTACCGAAGGTAAGGGAAAGTTGTGTGCTGTGCGACCAATCACACCAGACTTTAAGAGTATACGACAAAGTCAAGGGGAGTTTTAAGGTCTTTTTCAGCATTCAAGGCCATCTATTTAATTAAATTGAAATAAATTTTAGGATAGTTGAAAAGCTGAAGAAAATCTGCAGCTAGTTGTATTTCATTATTTTATTTTCATCACGTTGACGTTTCGATCCCGGTTGGGATCTTCCTCCAGAACTAATGTGTACATAACAAGAGACGAAATAAAGATTAGTATCGGGAAAAAACATTATCAATCATTATAAATTTTTAAAATTCAGGAAACCCGATTGAATGTCTTGACGCTCCATGCCAAGAAATTACTATCTTGTACTCTCTCAAGACTGTGTTGTGCGTGGCATGGAGCGTCAAGACATTCAATCGAGTTTCCTGAATTTTAAAAATGTATTCTTTATGTCGTCTTTTGTTATGTATACATTAGTTCTGAGGATGATCCCAACCGGGATCGAAACGTCAACGTGGTGGGAATAAAATAATGAAATACAACTAGCTGCAGATTTTCTTCACCTTTTCACCTACCTGATTGAACTACTAGCTATAAGCCCTACGTATCTATATAAATTGTAGTCGCATGACGACGGGATGCGAACTCCTGAACTCTACCACTGTGCTAATCCCCAGAGAGCAGTGTCAATATTAATTTTTAAGACACCGTATAGATATATTCAAATATTCCTCAGTGCTTGTTATATTAAATAACAATTCAAAGAATAGATAAATTTCATTTAGCAAAATCCAAGAAGCAATTATCACACAAGGAGAGCAAGTGTCAAATGAAATTTCATTTCTGAATGTTGTTAACCTCGCTCATTAGTATGATCGTCTTTTTCTCTCTTATTATTTGCATTATTCAAAAAAAAGAAGAATGAAATTGGCATGTGACATGTTAATGCATGCATGTTTATATGCAGTCGTTTTCGGAGAAGTCTCTCTGTTTGTAATTAGGAATTTATTAATTATATATATATTTTAATCTCTAATTTTAAAAATAAAAAAAAGAAGAAAGGATTTGGTTGTTTTCAAAATTCGATGTCGAGATGTTGAGAAGTTCTTGTTTTGAGGTCCCCCGAATCCAAAAAGGGGGTTGGGGGGGTGGGGGTTGTGTGTTTTTTTTTGAAAAAAATATCCCAAAAAGGAAAAGAGCTAGGAGGTTGAAATTTTATATTTAAGTCAGGCACCCCCATGGGACGTGACACAAAGCTTTTGAACAAAATCGACCAAAGAGTACTAGTACTTTACTGATGCACTTTTTCAGTTTTTTTCGATTTTCTCCAAATTCTCCATAGATTTTTTTTAAATTCAAAAATCAACTATTTATTAGATGCTCTTTAAAATGTATATTCTCATTTTGTCATTGAAATTTTCTGAAGACCACTTTACTCTTGTTCTTCATAGGAAAGATAGGAAATTTTCTTCTATGGTTGCCATGGTAACAAAAATATATAAATATTTTTCCATAGTTATAAATTTTACATCTTGAATTCAAATGTACCCTACTGTCGGAAATTAAATATATCTCAACACAAAAAATTTGGTGTGACAAGCACAGTACACAACTTTCGATTACCGAAGGTGTCAGTCACACCAGATTATTTTTTAAATTATATAAATATTCGTAAAATAAGTTTAAATAAGCATGAAGGGGAAAAAAACATAAAAAAAGGCAATCTCACTACACTTAGTTTTTACTAATTCGTGTAGAAATTAAATAGCTAATGGTTGCTTATAAAATTCAGCATTTTGCTTAAAATTCTGTCTTTAGTTCTCATAAGATCGCAAGGGCGGATACAAGGGGGGGGGGAGTAAAGGAGGTAATTACCCCCCTAAGATTTAAAAAAAATACTTTTTTTCGAGAAAAAAAATGTATATTTAATGTAAAATTTTACAAATTAATACTTAAAAATTTGATTTGTATTTATATTCTGGCAAACAAGTACAGAATGCGCCTTTAATTTACAGAAATTAAGAAAAAAATGTGTGCTGTGCGACCAGTCACTCCAGATTACCCCCCCCCGCCGAGAAACACCTCTGGATCCGCCACTGTAAGGTCGTCTTGAATCGAAGTGTCAACGGGAGAGAAAATTCTCAATATACTCTCTATTATTTTCCTTTGTTGAAGACCAGTATAAGGGAAAGTGATGACGTCACATTGATCAAGAGATTGCCCTTAATGAATGTCCCGCTTAAGAATGTAATGATTTAATAAACAAACAATTTCGCATTTGTTTATTTTTAAGATGATTAATTTATACATACGATCGTAAATCCATCAAGTCAAAAATAAGTGTATGTACAACGTGTGCTGTGCTGTCTGTGTACGTAATAAAAATAACCTTTAAATACTTTGCAAGTGTAGATCATCATCGGATATTGATTCAAATACCGATAGCAAGCATAAATAGATCGTTCAGGGAGTGTATTTATTTATATTATACTTATATACTACGTAGAGAAAGGAAAACAAACACACACACACACACACGCCTTTGATTATCATATAATATCTTGCTTTTTTTTAAACTCATTTAAAAAGAATGTTTAAAATAAACGAAGAGCGGAAATATATTTTTTTTTTAAATAAACAGTTAGCTGCGGACTCACCTAGAGAGGGTGTCTTCGCTCACACCAGGTTAGGCCCGGTTGCTTCAGTTCTAGTCAACTAGCAAACTTATCCGACCGATAGCAAATCATCGATATTGTAAACGCTTAACACTCGAGTTAAAAAAAAAAGTTTTACAACATATGCAGTTTTATTCTCTAAAAACAGACGTTAAAATTTAAAATAAACAAATGGGTGTTAAAAAGTAATGTAAATACAATCAGCGTTAAAAAAAATACTATTCTCTAAACAAAGTTTTAACATCCACGTTAACATATTATAACGTGAAAAGTCACTTATCAATGGAAAACATCAATAATGAAGACAAAATTAGTTAACAAAATTTTATTTTTATTTCATATTTTTATAATTTATAAATGTAATCAATTTGGGGTTTCATTACAATGGAATTTAATTAATTTACCGGTCGTTGGCTTCGCAACAACGCCGGTAAGATAGGGGTGTATTGGAGTATCTGTCTTACGCTTCTATGAGACACAAAAGCCATATTTCTTATTTTATAATTTGTTGTAATAATTTAAATTTATAAGTATAATTTTATATTTATAATAATTCAAATAATTGTTTAATAAATTATATTTAGAAAGTTTATAGTTTATTTTATGCAAGTTATATGCAAGTTTAATTTACGTTAATTAAGGGGGAAGGGGGGAAACATAAGAATATGACTCATCTGTAGTTGACGATGGTGGATTGGAGTCGCAGCTTCCAGTTGGTCCAGGAAGAACTCGTACTGGCTCTTTTCAAGGGCCCATGGCCACTGGTAGTCGAATTGAGAGCCACCAGGATTCATTCGAGATGCATAGCATCATCCTCTGGATAATGGTCCAGGGAGAGGATTGAGGCGAGTTACCCCACTATCAGGGTGCTTGGGGGAGGCATAGCCTCATAAGAAACTTTGAGATAATATAGGAAAACAAGGCCTATTTGGGGAGGCGATGTGGTTGCCTTGAAGGCTGTTAGACAATTAATTAATTATTTATTTGATATCTAATTAATTAATAATAATTGGATATTATAACAATAACATTAAATAATAGAAATTTTTCAACTAATTAGCTTTGTTGACACATGATTAAATAATTTTAAATAAATTAGACTTATTTATATAAAAAAATTAAATTAAAA
Organism: Euborellia annulipes; assembly: GCA_023213315.1. Lineage (NCBI taxonomy): Eukaryota > Metazoa > Arthropoda > Insecta > Dermaptera > Anisolabididae > Euborellia > Euborellia annulipes. The sequence goes on along the minus strand of JAKCPI010005407.1, from coordinate 5,148 downwards.
TTAAATAATTTCATAATAATAAAAATTCAATATTCGAGACCTTATTAAGAGATTTAGGTCCAGAGTCAATAGAGGAAGGGATTGGCCAGGAAACGAGCTCATAGGGCTTTGACCATTATATCCCCGACGAGAAAGAAAAAAAAATTTTTTTTTCACAATAAAATTTTTTTTTTTTTTTTTTTATAATAATCTCTGGTGAGAACAATACCGAAACTAAGAAAACTTAAGCCGCGTGCATTCAATTAAACCTAAGTTTTTGACCCTATAATAATAAAAATTGACAAATCAGTTATTGGCCATGCATCATCGACATTTGTTAACCATCTGACTATATACATTACAAACAATAAATTGGCTTTACCACTTAGACCAAAAAAAGAACAAACTACCGAAATGTCGGTCCTATCGCAATTATACGTCGGTTCCGTCTGCACACTCACAATTGAGCGGGAGGCTAGATTCGTCATTTCCACCTTTATCCACGAAGAAAAGAAAGACATTGTGTTAAGGTCCATCCTTGTGGCCTAACACAATGCAAATTAATAGGGGTGCTGGAATCATTTTTGGACAAGTTCCTATTCGTGAGGTAACCTTCCTGATCCTCAGACACAAATTGTGGGTTCTTTGACCCTTGAGCCACGCTCATTTTTTAATTATTTAAAGTTTGGCACTTTGGCCGTTTATTTTCCTATTCAAATGCGAATCTGCCACCTTCGAAAATAGAGGGCTCGTGAATCACAACGTTTTACTAATTTTAATATTCACTTCACTCAATAATTTAATCCCCTTAAGACATAATTGGCTATACCCAATTATCCCAACTCATAAAAAACATTACAAACCAGACAAATTGTACGACTATGCGGCTCCATCTTTTGATTCCTATATTTTAACTATTTTTTTTTTTTTTGAATTATTAAAATTTTGGGCGGGTATTCGCTATCTTAGATTGGCATGAATACATCGGCATAAGTTTTATTTTATTTTTTCTAAGAATGGTGCCTTTTAGGACCTTAACTTGGCTTCTAGCCTAATCATAATAATACTATACATCATTTTTTTTTTTTTTTTTTAACGCACATGACTTCTTAATTACCACTAACAATAACATTTATTTAACACTTAATTTTTTTCTCAATAAAAATGGCTCATCTAACATTAATCTTTCGCTAAAAATTACGGCTTAGCGCATAACTTAAAAAAAAATATTTGAATACACTTGCCTCTTGGGCTTTACTTAAAATTAAACACTTTCACTTCACTTCACAAAGGGGCTTATGGGGGGAAAGATTTTCGCTTTTCAATTGTTTATAATCATTATTTTTAATTATTTTTGGCATCCTTTCTCATTTTATTTGCTTTTATTATTATTCATGATTTTGAAGACATTATTTTCAAGAAACGAACCCCTGTTGACAACCGCACACACCTTTGAAATAAGAATTAAGACATCTTCCTAACTTACTATATACAAAAAAACAACACAACGGCACATCAATATATTACTCTATATTCTTCCTTGCTGATCTAACTATTAATTGATTTTGATTATGAATAATTCGCACAAAACACTCCTACACCAACCCATCTGTTGAACATTAATTCAAGCGATCATTTAACGTAACCAAATTCAAACTTGTACTTCACTAATCTTTTCAAAAAAACTAACATCTATTTTCACAAACACTACTTTTCGATTTCAATGCAATATCTACAACCAAATTCAACCTTTCATTACTTCTCGTGTATTTCCTTCAAGACACAATTGATCATCAAAATTAAACCTTTCATTATCTAACTCCTAAAATATTTTTCATACATAACTTCAATTTTCCCATGCATATTTAGCTTCTTCAATCTAATTCGATGCCTAAAATTCATTCTTACAACAATTCACATTTTCTTATATACCTTATATATTATTTTTGCCAACTTTTTAACTTTCTTTATCATACATATCTATTCGATTTCCATTCTAGACTGGATTACTAATCAAAAATTTAACCTTTCCTTACAAATCACTCAAAAAAATCTTTACGACACCTAACGTCTATTTAAACAAGCATCTTCAGTTTTCCTTCATTTTCATACAAGACTTTACTCAGCATAAACAACTCCAAGCTACATTTCAACTTGCAATCCATACCGACTTCTACCTTTTTTTAAGAAAAATTTCATTTATTAATTAATTGTTTTATCCATAAAAAATTTTTTTTCAATAATTAACATACCGGAGCAACATTTCTTCCATTTCCTTGAACGAATTTCATTTAACAAAAGGGGCGCGTGTCAATTCATTTCAAAAATTATTCAACATTTTCCTAAGCAATTCGAGAGGCTACCCACAAAAATGTAAACAAGCGACAATGTCTACTAGCAAGTCCATTAGAGAAGGTCAAGGCCGGGATTAAAAGGTCACATCAGAGGGCGGTTCCATGTAGATGCTGCTAAGGGTGTACCACTTTAAAACGCACTCGATGTTTATAAAATAATCTATTGAGCGCCTGGACAGATGGATGGCTTCTTACCAGACAAAAAATAAAATTTAATCTATTTTCACCAAACTTAGGAGAGATGACTGGACTGGATGGGACGAATTGAGCTTCGAACGGTTCATTGTTGTAAGCATAGTTCACACAAGACTCAATATTATTAATTTTACTAGAGGGTGTCTCGGTGAACAGGCACAAAAGTGGAAACGACTTCGAGAAGACATTTACAGACGAAATAAGTTCATTTTTAGAAGAAACAAAAGATTCGGTGATATAGCAATCGCGTCGAAAGATAGCGATGGCAGGCTGCCTTAAAATATTTTCAGAGGCAATGCTTCGATACGAATAGGTTGAAAAGATGTCTTTCACCGTGGAAATTTTACATATAGTACAGGCTTGCGGGACAACGAGCGGCGGGCCTGCATCAATTGACTGATTTTTGAGTGGCTGAATGCAGTCAATGAGTGAACGGCACTGAACTGACGGGGTATGACTACCATCGACTTTGGGCAGTGGAGTAACTGTAACCTCGCAGGGTTCAACTACAGCGACAGGGTGGACTTGGGTTTGAACGAGAGCAGTTTCCAGAGCAAGACTGGCAGGTTCAATTGGGGATTCCAGCTCTTCAAAGTGGGAGACCGGAGTTAAGTGAACCGGTTCAGGCACTGTTACCGGGAGGACGCTTGGTGGCTCAAGAACACCCACGTTAGAGTCTATTGTTGCAATGGCTGCGAAGTGGACATTGTCGGCTGTATAGGGCACAGTACCTTCAACTGAGGCGACGGAAATTTCGGACCTCGCCGATCGCAGCCCCGGCCTGACTTGGTCAAGCTTATGTCCGAGTTCTGTCTGTCGTTGATCTAATATCGAGAATCGCGTAAACATTGCGTCATTCCTTTGAGCCAAAGACTTTTGCATGTTCGCATTACTTTGGTCTACTCTTGCGAGGATATCGGCATGTTGGTCCAATCGGTGATTGGAGTGATCTAATTTTTGATCCATTTTTGCGAGCATAGACTGCATTTGTCGCAATAAGTCGTCATGCCCGAAGAGAGGATTCAAGGCAAGAGGGACCGGGGGAATTGGGGCTTGAGTCCCCTCTAGGGCACCAACCATAGATGGCGACGGCACAGACACAGGGGCATCGATAGTGCTAGGAGAGGGAGGTCGTAACAGAGGTTGGTCTCGCTCAAGAGGTAGTGTGTCACGCGGGTCAGTCACGCCACTAGATTCAGGTGTCAAAGTGGGAGGACTCAAACCTTCCTCACTATCAATTGAGGTAGAAGGGGATACAGGACGCTCCTTGGACTTGCTCCTTAAACCATAACTATGGGTGGGGGCTTCAGTCATTTTAGAAAACCAAATTCAAATTAAACTCAAACGATAATAATAAAAAAATCTCCAAACTCAACTCTAGATTGGACGGCACTCCACTAAATTGATGGCCTTGGTTCAAGGTAATTGAATTTAAATTTAAAACTAGCAAGCTAGGTGTGTGGGAATATCAACAAGGAAAATTCAATGATCTCAATGGCTATTGTGTCTCTGGCTGAGTCCTTTAAGAGGTGGCGTGAATGTAAATAAAAATTGATGCTTCCATTGATGACTTAATTAAAACATAATTAATTAATTATTCATTAATTAATTATTAGCCAATCATTCACTAATCCCAGCAGTCTCCACCATATAACGTGAAAAGTCACTTATCAATGGAAACATCAATAAAGAATACAAGATTGGTTAACAAAATTTTATTTTCTATTTCATATTTTTAATAACATATTAATTTCATTTAATTGCAATTAGTGGCAATTAGTTATTTAATGTACCGGTCGTTGGCTTCGCAACAACGCCGGTAAGATAGGGGTGTATTGGAGTATCTGTCTTACGCTTCTATGAGACACAAAAGCCTTGAATCCTATTTATAAATTGTAATATTAATTTAAATATATTAGATTTATAATCATTTAATATAATTGTTTAATAAATTATATTTAGAAAAAAAAGATTCAGTTTATAGTTTATTATATGCAAGATTTAGATAGTTTATTACGTTAATTAAAGGGGAAAGGGGGAAAACATAAGAATTGACTCATCTGTAGTTGACGATGGTGGATTGGAGTCGCAGCCTCCAGTTGGTCCAGGAAGAACTCGTACTGGCTCTTTTCAAGGGCCCATGGCCACTGGTAGTCGAATTGAGAGCCACCAGGATTCATTCGAGATGCATAGCATCATCCTCTGGATAATGGTCCAGGGAGAGGATTGAGGCGAGTTACCCCACTATCAGGGTGCTTGGGGGAGGCATAGCCTCATAAGAAACTTTGATATAATATAGGAAAACAAGGCCTATTTGGGGAGGCGATGTGGTTGCCTTGAAGGCTGGTAGACAATTAATTAATTATTTATTTTTGATATCTAATTAATTAATAATAATTGGATATTATAATTCAATAAAATTAAATAATCAGAAATTTTTCAACTAATTAGCATTGTTGACTGATTAAATAATTTTAAATAAATTAGACTTATTTATATAAAAAAATTAAATTAAAATTAAATAATTCCATAATAATAAAAATTCAATATTCGAGACCTTATTAAGAGATTTAGGTCCAGAGTCAATAGAGGAAGGGATTGGCCAGGAAACGAGCTCATA
>JAKCPI010005406.1:0-12403 GCA_023213315.1 Euborellia annulipes | reverse complement strand
TGTTTAAAAGTGTCACGTCCCAGGGGGTGCCTAGCTTAAATATAAAATTTCAACCTCCTAGCTCTTTTCGTTCTTGAGATATTTTGTTCACAGACAGACAGATCATGTCGCGAAAAATACTTTTTTGGATTCAGGGAACCCCAAAACGTGTATATCCATCAAAATCTCGATATAAAAAAACATAAGACTTATGTCTCAATTATTATTTAATCACTTTGTCGACGTTTCGTGGCCTAAATTTCGGCCAGCTTCAGGATGTTAAGTAGTGTATAATTGAATTTTAGTCGGCAAGGAAAATTACAATAATTTGGCCCGATAGAAGCCTTTTTTTTATCATTTCATCTTCTAAAAGGAATATGTTTCGTATTCGTTCCGTTGATTCTTTTACAATTAACTTCTTCTTGATTCATTAAATAAATTAACATCAAAATACTTGTTAGTCCTTTTAGGGTATGTTGCTTCAGTTCTAGTCAACTAGTAAACTTATCCTAAAGATAGCAAATCACCGTAAATAAGAACACGCTTAAACTGCGAGTTTTAAAAAATAAGTGATTTATACCGTAAGAGAATTTATGTGTAGCAATTTAAAGACATCAATTATCAAAATTATTAAAAATTTATACAGTATAATTAATTAAAATGGATTTAGGAGACGATAGAAGAGAAGACCTTAGAAATTATTTACCCCTTTTGACAGGATTGTCCCCTTTTCGCCATTAAAACCAATCAATCTCAATGTTAATTAGATAACATACACATTTAGGCATATGGTTTATTTGTATAGTTGCTAAATAATAAAGCCTTGACATAGAATATTTTGACGTAATAAATTTTCTAAATTACATTCTACCTTGAATTTGAATATTCCTATTGTCAATTCTTAACGCAATGCTATCATTATTTTTACCTTTTGATAAGACCAGTAAACATAAATTATAGCACGTATATCTTTTTTATATTAAATATTAATAGAAAAAAAATTTATATTGAATCCTCTAAGTCCTATTAAATATTAAAATGAAAATTTTAATTCATATGCTGATTCAGACGAGGTTTCATTCAAATTAAACTGACTTTGCAGCTTCTTCGCCTATGAAATGTAGCTAATTCATTAAGTATATAAAAACTGCCCAATATATGACAACGGTGTATTAATCGAGTACCTAATAAAATAGTGAAAATTTGTTTTATTAAAATTGTAGGTCCTGAAGATGATGATTGCATCGAAACTGATACTTATACAAGGCAGTTGACCAATTATAATTAACTTTAAAATTAAAACAACGTTTTATAATTTTTTGATCGAACATCCGTCTTAGGCGAAGAAGCTACAAAGTCAATTTAATTTGAAAATTTTAATTTTGAGTAGGCCTATATTGAAAAAAAAATCTGGTGTCATTAACGCAAAAACTTTCTATTTACCTCGGCAGTCACACCAGATTTTTTTTTGTGTCCGAGATATATCTAATTTCCCACAGCATCTTAGTTTCAAACATGACCACTTTCGTTTCAGTAAAAAGTAAAAAAGTCAAGTGAAAGGGCTTTGTGAATTTTAAATGTTGACTGCTTGCAATAAACTATGGTTATTTTTCAAAATTTTTGTCATATGATATTTTATGCACAATAGAGAATCCGAAATAAATACAAAATTTCATTAAAATTGCAAAACATTTTTTTAAATGTGTAAAATGTTCCAAAGGGGAATCGAAATTAACTTGAAAATGCCCATAGGAATTTAACATTGGCTTTATGGAAGGAAGAGCCGGAAAATGAATGAAAAATCTGAGATACATCAGTAAAGTGTACTTCAAACAATTTTTACTTTCTCTTACCCTATATATGAAATATATATAGAGAGAAAGTATTGTTACGAATATTTCACTGACATAATTTTTAAAGAGCATTTAATCACATATGAAATTTTATACACAATGGAGAATCCTAAATAAATATAAAATTTCATAAAAATTGCAAAACATTTTTTTAAATGTGTAAAATGTTCCAATGGGGATCACCTTTTGAATTAAAATTAACATACAAATCCCCAAAAGGGGATTTCACATTTGCTCTATGGAAGGAAGAGCCGGAAAATCTTAAATACTCATCAGTAAAATGTACTTGAAACAATATTCACAAAAATTTTACTGATATACTTTTTATAGAGCATCTAAAAAATAGTTCAATTATGAATTTTAAACAAAATAGCAGCGAATTTGAGAAAATTGCAAAAAAAAAAACTGAAAAAGTACATCAGTAAAGTGTACTTCAAACAATTTCAACGAAAGATTTCACTGATATATTTTTTAAAGAGCATCTAAAAAATAGTTAATTTATGAATTTTAAACAAAATCGTTTGAGCCAATTTTGAGAAAATTGAAAAAAAAAAAAAACTGAAAAAGTACATCAGTAAAGTACTAGTACTTTTTGGCCGATTTAATTCAAAAGCTTATTTTCACCCCTTGGGAGGGTGCCTAACTTAAATATAAAATTTCAACCTCGTAGCTCTTTTAGTTCGTGAGATATTTTGATCACAGACACATTGACAGACCATGTCGCGAAAACCACTTTTTTGGATTCAGGGGACCCCAAAACGTGTATATCCATCAAAATCTCGACATCGAATTTTTGACATGAATCCAATACTTTCTCTTTCTATATATTAACATATATATTGAGGTAAGAGAAAGTAAAAATAGTTGATTTATGATTTTTAATCAAAATCGTTAGAACCAAATTTTAGAAAACCGAAAAAAACTGAAAAAGTACATAAGTACTAGTACTTTTTGGCGGATTTTGTTCAAAAGCTTCGAGATACTTCCCAGGAAGGTAAAAGCTACTTGACCATGGATGTGAAATCTGCTCTAATTATTACTTTTTATCATAATTTCTTCACCTTTCCTGGTGAGGCAAAGAATTTTAAAATAATACCCTTATCTTTATTTGTTTTCGCGTCATAAAACAAACAACCAATTAGGAGATAAATAAAATATATCACTGTCGTTCGTTCATTGATTTATTTTAATTAAATGTAAAGTGTGTATAGCTATATTTGTGTACACTTGTTTCCTGCTTGTCATCCGGGTTCCTTTTGTTTGGCGAGATGCCCTGCTCCCACCCTCTACTTTTTCAACACTGTTTTGCTTTCCACCCCTTTCACTTACACGTTCATTCACTAATTATATGCCATTCACCTCCTATCATTTCTATAACAATGTGGGTGTCTTTAAAACGCTTTTGTTTAAGTATACCAATTTAAAGTTGTGCTCCAACTTCCGATTATAATAAAGGTAATAATTCATCCCCTGTGATGATGATGATGATGATGATGAATAAAGGACCATTCAACCATTGCAATTGAATTTATTATAAAAGGAACTTAGGAAATTTTTACTTCTTCCTATTCAATTAACGAAGGAACAAAAGGGTTTTAAGCATTAAAAGGCTTCTTTAAATAGATGTTTGCAAAAAGATGGCGTTCCTGATCTATTCAATCAGAAATCTTGTTTACTGTTACACGTCTGTCATTGAACTAATTTTGTCTCCTGAATCCAAAAAAGTGATTTTCGCGAATGGTCTGTCTGTCTGTGTGTCTGTGAACAAAATATCTCAAGAACGAAAAGAGCTAGGAGGTTGAAATTTTATATTTAAGTTAGGTACCCCCCTTGGACGTGACACAAAGCTTTTGAACAAAATCGACCAAAGAGTACTAGTACTTTACTGATGCACTTTTTCAGTTTTTTTTTTTCGATTTTCTCTAAATTCGCTCCAACGATTCTTTTTTTTTAATTCAAAAATCAATTATTTTTTAGATGTTCTTTCAATTGTATATTCTCATTTTGACATTGAAATCTTATGAAGACCACTTTACTCTTGTACTCCATAGAAAAGATAAGAGAAATGTTTGCCATGGTAACAAAATATAAATATTTTCCCATACTTATAAATTTTACATCTTGAAATTCGAATGTACCGTACTGTGGGAAACTAAATACATGTCGTCACAAAAAATCTGGTGTGACAAGCACAGTACACAAATTTCGATTACCGAAGTTAAGAGAAAGTTGTGTGTTGTGCGCCAGTCACACCAGATTTTTATTTTCTAAAATATTTAATTAAGAACAAATAGGAAAGTCGTCTAAATTAAATAAATAAAACCATCATCAGAGCTGGGGCTGTGTCAAGAAAGGGAAAGTATAGATCTATTCTTTTTTGATACAGCCCCAGCTCTGATGATGGTCCAAACTTATTATTGAAACGTTGGCCGTGGGCTGAATCTCATTAAAGTGATCCAGGCGGGTTTTGCGACTAGTTTCATATATAGGTTAAGAGAAAGTAAAAACAGTTAGGTCTATGTTGAAGAGGAAGATGAATTATATTTGATTTTTTGTCCTTTTATTACGATTGTAAACTTAAAGGAAAATGAAGATCCATTAAGTCCATGAATATCAATACACAAATACAGTACACCAAACTTTTTTTTTTTTTTTTTTTTTTTTTTTTTTTTTTTTTTTTTTTTTTTTTTTTTTAAACATTCACACTTTTTCTCATTCACACTCACACTCACACACACATTTATACAGTCTTTTCGGCAACTCAGGCCATATAAGACTTTTTACGATATCCGTTATTAATAAATATACATATATGGGGTCCAGGCATTCTTATTTAAGCCATTTGGTATCCAATTGGCTTAAATAAAATCATCGGACTGCCTGGGGTCCGAACCCGCGACGTTTGGTATAAGAGGTTAGCACGCTAACCTCTACGCCATGCCCCGAGGGCTTACACCAAACTTGAAAAGATTACATTTAAAATATAAATCGAAACAAAATCCACGACGTGAATAATACTCTCTGCTAAAAATGACTTTTTTTGATTATAAAAAATGCGTGTGGTCTTTGAAGAAGAAAATTTCTCAATTTCCGACATGTCTCTCTCTATTGTTAGTATTATTGGAATATAAAAGCAAAATAGCGATTTTTAGTAAAGCTTTGATAAAGATTCAATTTTGCATGGAGTTGTTTAGTATGAAGTCTTTTTGTTTTAGTTGTTCAAAACAAAAACATAATTAGACTCCTTTAAGGCGAGTAAAAGACGACCCGTATGATAAAATTTTATTCTTCCCGCATTGTGAGAATTGATTGGGCATGCAACTTCTCTGCTCGTATTTATAATTTAAGGAGATAATTAACTTAAATCAAGTGCGATAAAGATCATCGCAAAAGAATAGAAAAGTAAGAAGAGACGCTGATTTCTAATGTACCAAGAAAAATATAAATGTTGTTCTTTTAAACAATATACTTAAGGAAACCATGGCTGCATCTTTAGAATATGACTTTTTACTTTCTCTTCCCTATGTATATATGTAATATATATATAGAGAGAAAGTATTGGATTCATGTCAAAAATTCGATGTCGAGATTTTGATGGATCTTCACGTTTTGAGATCCCCTGAGTCCAAAAAAGTGGTTTTTTCGACATGGTCTGTCTCTGTGTGTGTGTGTGTTCAATTTTAAGCATAAAGGAATTGAGCTACGAGGTTGAAAATTTATATTTAAGTTTTGTACCCTCCTGGACCATGAAAATAAGCTTTTAAACAAAATTGGCCAAAGAGTACTAATACTTTACTTATGTACTTTTTCAGTTTTTTCGATTTTCTCAAAATTGGCTCTAACGATTTTGATTAAAATTCAAAAATCAATTATTTTTTCTGTATATTCTCATTTTGCTATTGAAATATTCTGAAGACCACTTTACTCTTGAACTTTATAGGAAAGATATGAGAAATGTTTGCCATGGTAACAAAATATGAATATTTTCCATACTTATAAATTGAATTTTGCCCTCGGGGCTTGGTGTAGAGGTTAGCGTGCTAACCTCGTATACCAAACGTCGCGGGTTCGGACCCCAGGTAGTCCGATGATTTTATTTAAGTCATTTGGATACCAAATGGCTTAAATAAGATGCCTGGACCCCAAATAAATATATATTATTAAATAACGGTTATCGTAAAAGTCTTAAATGGCCTAAGTTGCCGAAAAGACTGTGTGAATGTGTGTGTGAATGTGAGAGTGAATGAGAAAAAAGTGTGAGTGTTTTTTAGAGAAAAAAAAAAAAAAAATTGAAATTTAATATATCGGCGGAAACTAAATATATGTCTACACGAAAAATCTGGTGTGACAAGCACACTAGATTTTTTGAATAGCAATTTGAAAGAGAATTGAATGTTCTATGAGACTCATTTTAGGGCATTTCGCGTAAAATTGATTTTAAAATAATTATCAAAATTACAAATATAAGCTTACTAAAAAAAAAATTTTTGAAATAAATTTGTAATTTTTTTTACTTTTGCTGTAAAATATATACATCAATAAATTTAATTTAAACAACTAGATACTCATTTGATGCTTAATAAAATTCTCTATCAAGAAATAAAAGACATTTTTTTTGGCTTATATCGTGGTTTATTTGAGCATATAATAATAAAATCTGGTGTGACCGTCACACAGCACACAACTTTCTCTTACCTTCGGTAATCTAAAGTTGTGTTCTGTGCTTGTCACACCAGATTTTTCGTCTCGACATATATTTAGTTTCCGCCGATACATTAGAATTCAAGATGTTGTAAGGGAAAAATGAATTTACTTTTTAAATAAATTAAAATCAGTGATTTTAAAATAAATCAATAAATAAAACTTTTCTAATATTGTGAAATTGTGCATGATGTAATGCAACCCTCCACCCTCGTGATCTCATCGATGACCTCACAACCCCATTCCTCCAAGATATAGAAAACACTTCGTTCGGACCAAATATGGGCACAAGTCTGAGTGACAATCCCTCACCCCCTGATGACTCATCGTAGATGACATACATCGCAGCCCAAGAAGGGAGAATGGGCCTATATAAGGCGCTGGGTCTGAGGGCCCGTTCTCATTGAGCATTATCATTCGAACACACACACAACCTATCTCACTTTTACCTAAATTCAGTCATCGTAGATGCTGGAACCTGGCCCATCTAGTTAGGGGGATCTCTAGGTGAATATGCCTGCCCCTACTAGATAAACTCCTTCATATCTAAAAACCATCCAGCAATCCCTTCTAAAGTGACTCCGCACTAAATAGGTGCAAAAGACCCTAACCTCAAGAAGTATCATATTCTGCCCGGACGAGGTGCCAACGGGCCCACACTCTTTTTGGATGCTGGACCCCCGCCACTGATAACCCCCCAAGATCATCGTCAACAGACATGGACCGAATACTTATCTACAGATAAGCACACATTTTTGGATAAAATTTGTAAACCTTTAAAATTAATATTGATTCAAAAGTAAAAAAATAAATAACTTGTAAATATTTGTAAAAAACAATTCTTTCAGCAAAAGCGAAGCACCCCCATTATTTAAATTAAATAAAGTACTTTTGTTAAAATTTATTAACTTATTATTTACCTTAGTCCCAGCCTTTTCAAACAAACCAAAGCACATTACATGGTGGAGGAAGAGGCTGGGATAAAGTAAATAATATCACAATGTGAGATATTAATCTCACATTACATAGTGGAGAAAAGGGATAACCTTAAATTACTTTACTTTTGAATCAATATCACTTCACTCTATCTGTAGATATTTGTTTCTCTTTATCTAATTCTCAGTCTACGTAATTTTTTTTTTTCTTCTCAATATTAAACTTAAAAAAAAAAATGATTCAAGAACAAGACCCCCAAGGGCCCCAAGGGCAAAATAATGAGGAGTTGGCCATAAATATTAGACAAAATAAAAATAGTCCCCCTTCACAACCTCTCACCCCCGCCGTTAGATTGAGGGGAATTGAGCCTAAAGCACTTTCAGATTTATTTACTCAAATGAATCTAATTAATAAACAATTAATAGAAACTAATCAGCTCTTAAGCGACAGTTTCTATAGGCCAAAAATAGAACCTCAGGTCTCAGATGAAAATTTTGGAGTAATAGATGAAGCTAGGGCCAATCTAGTTGATGATTCAAAATTTAAGCAAGTCAAAATTGAAGAAAATCGCCCAGAAACAAAACAGGGTGAGGATAAAAATTTGCATAATATGGCTAATTTAAATGAAACTAGTTTAACTTACCAGCAACAAATTAACAAATTAACCCAAAATTCTCAACATTCTCAATCTATTCTTGATATACCACCTCCTCTTATTAATTCTACTTTTGCCGTTCAACCCCCTTCTTTTAATTATCAAAATTACTCCCTAACAGATATTGAGAAATTATGTTCTAATATTCAAAAATTTTGTAATGAATTAGATTTAAATGGGCCTCACCCACGAGAATTTATTCAATCATTTAAAAAACTGTGTCAAAATTATCAAATTCCTATTCATTTGACTGTTAGTGCCCTACTCTTTTCAGTAAGAGATGCGGCCAAACAATGGGTCATAGAAAACCAATTTAAATATCAACATATTGATGAACTATTGGTATCATTTGAACAACAATTTTGGGGTACAAGAGTACAAAATATCTTTATATCTCACATTTTATATAGAAATTTCAATCCAAATGTTAAGTTATCTATGCAATTTAAAAAAAGATATGAATGGGCATCCTGTTTGGACATTCCCATACGGGCCCAGTACCTGTTAGAAACACTTGTATCCTTATTCCCTATAAATATTCGGTCTCATTTAATCTCGGTACCTGAAACTTACCCTGATATACATAATGCATTAGAAAAATTTGAAAGATATACCAATCAGTCTAGCTATGGTCCAAGAGATTTTAATAATACATTTAATAGGCAACCCAGAAACGAACAATCTAATTCACAACCACGTAATTTTAATAATTCATATAATACACCAATGTCTTCTAAACAAACCTCTGAATCACAACAGCCTTCACAAAAGGAGTATATTTCACCAACGCCTAGACGACCACCACCCGCTCCGCAACGACCTTCCCAAAGGCCTGCTCCCTCATTCAATAATAGAAGAGTGAATTGCGTTGATTGCACACAACCACAAAATCTTAATTATTTTCAAGACTCTGAGCAGGGAAACATTCTTCCCCTGACTCCTGCAGGGCTGATGGGGCAGGGGGACGAAGAATTGTAACATGGCAAAATAAGCCCCAACAAAATAAAACAAAATTTGACCAATCTAATAATCAATGTGTTTGGATAAAGTTACAAATTGATAATCAAGAAATTTATTCTTTATTAGATACTGGCAGTGAAGTCAGTCTAATGGATGAACAAATATATTTAGATTTAATAAAAGCCGGTTCTTGTTTTAATAATATTAAAATTCAAGGCACTTATCTCCATGGAGTGGCGGGTGCCCGGAGCCCAAAGGTTACTATGGCCGCCCTGATTCCGTTCACCCTCCAATCCATTACATTTGAAGCTACTTTTCTAATTGTACCTAAATTAAAATTACCATGTTTGCTTGGTGTCGATTGGATGCATGCCAATCAAATAAATATTTTTTTTCGATTAAATCAAGTAGAATTACAAATTTATAATAATAAATTTATTTTAGAAACATATAAAGATCATACGGCCTCTACATTTTCGGCACATTGCTCTAAATTTAATAAAGGCTTGAATCTTGAACAACAAACTGTAACTTTATCTCAAACCAATGAATTAACTCAATCTGAAAAAACACAATTACAACAACTAGTGTCAGAGTATTTGGATATTTTTAGTGATAGTCCGGGATGTATGATAGGATATGAGCATGTAATCGAATTAATAGATAACAAACCATTTAAAGTCAAACCATATCCGATTCCACATGCACATAGAATAGCAGTTAAAAATTTACTTGAAACTTATTTAGAATGGGGGGTCATTGAACGTTCAGATTCTGAATATGTAAATCCATTACGCACCGTAGAGAAAAAAGATGGAACTATTCGTGTTTGTTTAGATGCGCGTCAATTAAATACTAGAATGAAAACATTATCTGAAGTCCCGCCCCCACCGGAAGAAATTCTTTTAAAAGGCGATCAACCACGTTGGCTTTCCGTTCTTGACCTCACTCAATCTTATTGGCAAATCCCTCTTGCTAAAAAATCTCGAGAATGTACAGCATTTCTGTTTGAAGGAAGGTCCTACCAGTTTACTCGTTTACCTTTTGGCTTGTGTACAAGTGTAGCCTCTTTTAATCGAGCAATGGATATTATTTTAGGACCTGCAGTTAAACAATTTGCAACAAATTATATTGATGATGTATTAATTACCTCTGACTCATTCCAGCAACATATGTTACATCTCAAAATTTTATTCGATCGTTTTAGAAAATTTAATGTGAAACTTAATTTTAATAAATGTGATTTTTTTAAAGAATCAGTTAAATTCCTTGGACATGTCTTGTCTCGAAATGGTGTCTGTCCAGATGAAGAGAAATTATCAATTATTAAAAATTGGCCTATACCTATTAATAAAAAACAACTTAAGTCCTGGTTAGGTCTAGTATCTTATTTTCGTAGGTATTTTGTGCATTGTTCAGCTATGTTATCTCCGCTATATGAGGTGTTAAAAAGTGACAAATGGTACTGGAATGAGGAATTAAGTCAAATTTTTGAAGATTGTAAAAGTCATTTTTTAAAAAAAGTAGTACTTAAATATCCTGATTATACAAAATCGTTTATTATTTATACGGACGGCAGCTATCGTGGGTTGGGAGCTGCACTTTGTCAGCTGGACCACACGGGAGAGGAACAAGTTATTTCCTTTGCCAGTCGCTGCCTCCTACAGTATGAGCGAAATAATACATCTACGGAATTAGAATTATTAGCCATCGTATGGGCTCTTCAAAAATTTAGAACAATAATATTAGGATACCCAATAATTTTAAAAACTGATCATCAAGCTCTCTCTCTTTTGCGCCAAACTACACTTGTACACAATGCAAAACTGTCAAGATGGTCAGAATCCATTCAACAGTATAATATTATTTCCATTCATTATATTCCCGGTCGGGCAAATATTGTCGCCGATACTCTCAGTCGTTTTGCATCTCATAATCAATATTCACCTACTAAAGAATTATTAGCCGCCACCTCTATTTCAGCTAAACCTTTAAATAAATCATTAATTACTACTATCTCTCGAACAATTAAAGAACAGCTTGCCGACCCCGAATTGAAAGAATTAATTGATCACTGTGGAGCAAATGGAAAATATAACAATTATTTTACTCAAAACTTTTTATTATTTAAAGAATCTGCTAATATTCATGAACCTATTAGATTAATGATTCCTAAACATTTAAGAGAGAAAATGGCTAAAGAATATCATGAATATTACGGTCATTTTGGGGTAGGTAAAACTCGTTGGTTTTTACAACAAGAAGTGTTTTGGCCAAATCTGACTAATACTGTTAAAAAAATAATTAAAACTTGTGAATTGTGTCAAAAAGCAAAATATCCCCAAGAATATTTATCTGAAGGTTCGTTTCATGTTATGGCTACTAAGCCAAATGAAATGCATAGTGTCGATATTTATGGACCACTGCCAGTGGGAAAATTTGGTTACAAATATATTTTTGTTTTCTTAGATGTCTTTTCAAAATTTATTTGGCTGAGACCCGCCAAGAAAATAACTGCCATGGCTACAATGACTATACTTAAACAACATATTCGAGAAACTGGGCGACCTAAAATAATGTTAGCCGATAGGGGTAAACAATTTAATTGTAAGCGATGGAAGGATTTTTTAAATGACAATAATATTGAAATTAGATTTGTTGCTATTCGAAATCCCCAGGCTAATGTGGTGGAACGGGTTATGAAAGAATTAAATCGTCTTTTTAGGACTTACGTACACCATAATCATACATCTTGGTTTGATTATCTCTCTATTATTCAACAATTAATAAATTCAGCACCTAACTCAACTACCACATTTCCTCCTAATTTCCTTTATTTATCTAAACATATTCCTTCCCCTTTAAAATTATATTTACCAACATTAAAACCTACACCAATTAATAATCAACATTATATAGATATAGCTATTCAAAAAATTCAAGAAAAAAATTCTAAAGTTGATTCTAAGTTTCACGAAAAAGGCAAATCAAGCCAACCATTTCAAATTGGTGATCAAGTTTTAGTTAAATCTAATCGACTCTCATCTTTAATAGATAAAATTTCTGCAAAATTTTTCTTATTATATGAAGGCCCTTATAAAATTAAATCAATTGAAGGTAAAGGTTCATATTTGTTAGGTGATAATGATGGTAAAGATTTTGGACCCTTTAATGCGCGTCTTTTAAAACAATTCTTTAAGTTGACCGATTCTTCTAATAATATTAATGATAATAATTCTAGCCTAGTTGCAAACGTTGAGACTGAATTTCCAATCACTAAATTAAATACCCAAGTTGTTCAAAATTCAAATTCAATTGT
>JAKCPI010005405.1:0-85430 GCA_023213315.1 Euborellia annulipes | reverse complement strand
CGTCCCAGGGGTGCCTAGCTTAAATATAAAATTTCAACCTCCTAGCTCTTTCCGTTCTTGAGATATTTTGTTCACAGACAGACAGATCATGTCGCGAAAAATACTTTTTTGGATTCGGGAACCCCAAAACGTGTATATCCATCAAAATCTCGATATCAGATTGTTAACATGAATCCAATACTTTCTCTATATTAACATATATAGAGGTAAGAGAAAAGTAAAAAAAAAACATAAGACTTATGTCTGAATTATTATTTAATCACTTTGTCGACGTTTCGGGGCCTAAATTTCGGCCAGCTTCAGGATGTTAAGTAGTGTATAATTGAATTTTAGTCGGCAAGGAAAATTACAATAATTTGGCCCGATAGAAGCCTTTTTTTTTATCATTTCATCTTCTAAAAGGAATATGTTTCGTATTCGTTCCGTTGATTCTTTTACAATTAACTAGCTTCTTGATTCATTAAATTAAATTAACATCAAAATACTTGTTAGTCCTTTTAGGGTATGTTGCTTCAGTTCTAGTCAACTAGTAAACTTATCCTAAAGATAGCAAATCACCGTAAATAAGAACACGCTTAAACTGCGAGTTTTAAAAAATAAGTGATTTATACCCTAAGAGAGTTTATGTGTAGCAATGTTAGGAGACATCGAGCATTATCAAAATTATTAAAAATTTATATAATTAATTAAAATGGATTTAGGAGACGATAGAAGAGAAGACCTTAGAAATTATTTACCCCTTTTGACAGGTGTCCCCTTTTCGCCATTAAAACCAATCAATCTCAATGTTAATTAGATAACATACACATTTAGGCATATGGTTTATTTGTATAGTGGCTAAATAATAAAGCCTTGACATAGGATATTTTGACATAACTAAATTTTCTAAATTACATTCTACCTTGAATTTGAATATTTCTATTATCAATTCTTAACGCAATGCTATCCATTATTTTTACATTTTGATAAGACCAGTAAACATAAATTATAGCACGTATATCTTTTTATATGAAATATTAATAGAAGAAAAATTTATATTGAATCCTCTAAGTCCTATTAAATATTAAAATGAAAATTTTAATTCATATGCTGATTCAGATGAGGCTTCATTCAAAATTAAACTGACTTTGCAGCTTCTTCGCCTATGAAATGTAGCTAATTCATTAAGTATATAAAAACTGCCCAATATATGACAACGGTGTATTAATCGAGTACCTAATAAAATAGTGAAAATTTGTTTTATTAAAATTGTAGGTCCTGAAGATGATGATTGCATCGAAACTGATACTTATACAAGGCAGTTGACCAATTATAATTAACTTTAAAATTAAAACAACGTTTTATAATTTTTGATCGAACATCCGTCTTAGGCGAAGAAGCTACAAAGTCAATTTAATTTGAAAATTTTAATTTTGAGTAGGCCTATATTGAAAAAAAATCTGGTGTCATTAACGCAAAATCTTTCTATTTACCTCGGCGGTCACACCAGATTTTTTTGTGTCGAGATATATCTCATTTCCCACAGCATCTTAGTTTCAAACATGACCACTTTTCGTTTCAGTAAAAAGTAAAAAAGTCAAGTGAAAGGGCTTTGTGAATTTTAAATGTTGACTGCTTGCAATAAACTATGGTTATTTTTCAAAATTTTTGTCATATGATATTTTATGCACAATAGAGAATCCGAAATAAATACAAAATTTCATTAAAATTGCAAACATTTTTTAAATGTGTAAAATGTTCCAAAGGGGAATCGAAATTAACTTGAAAATGCCCATAGGAATTTAACATTGGCTTTATGGAAGGAAGAGCCGGAAAATGAATGAAAAATCTAAGATACATCAGTAAAGTGTACTTCAAACAATTTTTACTTTCTCTTACCCTATATATGAAATATATATAGAGATAAAGTATTGTTACGAATATTTCACTGACATAATTTTTAAAGAGCATTTAATCACATATGAAATTTTATACACAATGGAGAATCCTAAATAAATATAAAATTTCATAAAAATTGCAAAACATTTTTTTAAATGTGTAAAATGTTCCAATGGGGATCACCTTTTGAATTGAAATTAACATACAAATCCCCAAAAGGGGATTTCACATTTGCTCTATGGAAGGAAGAGCCGGAAAATCTTAAATACTCATCAGTAAAATGTACTTGAAACAATATTCACAAAAAATTTTACTGATATACTTTTTATAGAGCATCTAAAAAATAGTTCATTTATGAATTTTAAACAAAATAGCAGCGAATTTGAGAAAATTGCAAAAAAAAAAACTGAAAAAGTACATCAGTAAAGTGTACTTCAAACAATTTCAACGAAAAATTTCACTGATATATTTTTTAAAGAGCATCTAAAAAATAGTTAATTTATGAATTTTAAACAAAATCGTTGGAGCAAATTTTGAGAAAATTGAAAAAAAAAAAAAACTGAAAAAGTACATCAGTAAAGTACTAGTACTTTTTGGCCGATTTAATTCAAAAGCTTATTTTCACCCCTTGGGAGGGTGCCTAACTTAAATATAAAATTTCAACCTCGTAGCTCTTTTAGTTCGTGAGATATTTTGATCACAGACACATTGACAGACCATGTCGCGAAAACCACTTTTTTGGATTCAGGAGACCTCAAAACGTGAAGATCCATCAAAATCTCGACATCGAATTTTTGACATGAATCCAATACTTTCTCTTTCTATATATTAACATATATATTGAGGTAAGAGAAAGTAAAAATAGTTGATTTATGATTTTTAATCAAAATCGTTAGAACCAAATTTTAGAAAACCGAAAAAACTGAAAAAGTACATAAGTACTAGTACTTTTTGGCGGATTTTGTTCAAAAGCTTCGAGATACTTCCCAGGAAGGTAAAGCTACTTGACCATGGATGTGAAATCTGCTCTAATTA
This sequence comes from Euborellia annulipes, assembly GCA_023213315.1. Classification (NCBI taxonomy): domain Eukaryota; kingdom Metazoa; phylum Arthropoda; class Insecta; order Dermaptera; family Anisolabididae; genus Euborellia; species Euborellia annulipes. The sequence goes on along the minus strand of JAKCPI010005405.1, from coordinate 82,517 downwards.
TTACTTTTTATCATCATTTCTTCACCTTTCCTGGTGGGGCAAAGAATTTTAAAATAATACCCTTATCTTTTCTTTATTTGTTTTCGCGTCATAAAACAAACAACCAATTAGGAGATAAATAAAATATATCACTGTCGTTCGTTCATTGATTTATTTTAATTAAATGTAAAGTGTGTATAGCTATATTTGTGTACACTTGTTTCCTGCTTGTCATCCGGGTTCCTTTTGTTTGGCGAGATGCCCTGCTCCCACCCTCTACTTTTTCAACACTGTTTTGCTTTCCACCCCTTTCACTTACACGTTCATTCACTAATTATATGCCATTCACCTCCTATCATTTCTATAACAATGTGGGTGTCTTTAAAACGCTTTTGTTTAAGTATACCAATTTAAAGTTGTGCTCCAACTTCCGATTATAATAAAGGTAATAATTCATCCCCTGTGATGATGATGATGATGATGATGAATAAAGGACCATTCAACCATTGCAATTGAATTTATTATAAAAGGAACTTAGGAAATTTTTACTTCTTCCTATTCAATTAACGAAGGAACAAAAGGGTTTTAAGCATTAAAAGGCTTCTTTAAATAGATGTTTGCAAAAAGATGGCGTTCCTGATCTATTCAATCAGAAATCTTGTTTACTGTTACACGTCTGTCATTGAACTAATTTTGTCCCCTGAATCCAAAAAAGTGATTTTCGCGAATGGTCTGTCTGTCTGTGTGTCTGTGAACAAAATATCTCAAGAACGAAAAGAGCTAGGAGGTTGAAATTTTATATTTAAGTTAGGCACCCCCATGGGACGTGACACGAAGCTTTTGAACAAAATCAGCCAAAGAGTACTAGTACTTTACTGATGTACTTTTTCAGTTTTTTTTTCGATTTTCTCTAAATTCGCTTCAACGATTCTTTTTTTTAATTCAAAAATCAATTATTTTTTAGATGCTCTTTCAATTGTATATTCTCATTTTGACATTGAAATCTTATGAAGACCACTTTACTCTTGTACTCTATAGAAAAGATAGGAGAAATGGTTGCCATGGTAACAAAATATAAATATTTTGCCATACTTATAAATTTGACATCTTGAAATTCGAATGTACCGTACTGTGGGAAACTAAATACATGTCGTCACAAAAAATCTGGTGTGACAAGCACAGTACACAAATTTCGATTACCGAAGGTAAGAGAAAGTTGTGTGTTGTGCGCCAGTCACACCAGATTTTTATTTTCTAAAATATTTAATTAAGAACAAATAGGAAAGGCGTCTAAATTAAATAAATAAAGCCCCCCCTTGTTTGGACCATCATCAGAGCTGGGGCTGTGTCAAGAAAGGAAAGTATAGATCTATTCTTTTTTGATACAGCCCCTGATGATGGTCCAAACTTATTATTGAAACGTTGGCCGTGGGCTGAATCTCATTAAAGTGATCCAGGCGGGTTTTGCGACTAGTTTCATATATAGGTTAAGAGAAAGTAAAAACAGTTAGGCCTATGTTGAAGAGGAAGATGAATTATATTTGATTTTTTGCCCTTTTATTACGATTGTAAACTTAAAGGAAAATGAAGATCCATTAAGTCCATGAATATCAATACACAAATACAGTACAGCAAACTTGAAAAGATTACATTTAAAATATAAATCGAAACAAAATCCACGACGTGAATAATACTCTCTGCTAAAAATGACTTTTTTTTGATAATAAAAAATGCGTGTGGTCTTTGAAGAAGAAAATTTCTCAATTTCCGACATGTCTCTCTCTATTGTTAGTATTATTGGAATATAAAAGCAAAATAGCGATTTTTAGTAAAGCTTTGATAAAGATTCAATTTTGCATGGAGTTGTTTAGTATGAAATCTTTTTGTTTTTGTTGTTCAAAACAAAAACATAATTAGACTCCTTTAAGGCGAGTAAAAGACGACCCGTATGATAAAATTTTATTCTTCCCGCATTGTGAGAATTGATTGGGCATGCAACTTCTCTGCTCGTATTTATAATTTAAGGAGATAATTAACTTAAATCAAGTGCGATAAAGATCATCGCAAAAGAATAGAAAAGTAAGAAGAGACGCTGATTTCTAATGTACCAAGAAAAATATAAATGTTGTTCCTTTAAACAATATACTTAAGGAAACCATGGCTGCATCTTTAGAATATGACTTTTTACTTTCTCTTCCCTATGTATATATGTAATATATATATAGAGAGAAAGTATTGGATTCATGTCAAAAATTCGATGTCGAGATTTTGATGGATATACACGTTTTGAGATCCCCTGAGTCCAAAAAAGTGGTTTTTCGACATGGTCTGTCTCTGTGTGCGTGTGTGTGTGTGTGTGTTCAATTTTAAGCATGAAGGAATTGAGCTACGAGGTTGAAATTTTATATATAAGTTTTGTACCCTCCTGGACCATGAAAATAAGCTTTTAAACAAAATTGGCCCGCTGCTCCACAACCTACGCCGCCCCATCTTTCCAACTGGGAAAATAAAATTGATACACCACACTATAAATATAATCTCCAAACCCTATAATAAATTTTTAAAAGGCTTATGTTCCAAAAATTAGTGGAAATGTTGGTGGGAAGATGGGAGGGAGGAAGAAAAGAGGAAAGTTTTTTTTTTTTATTAAAAAAAAAAAAAAATTTGCCAAAGAGTACTAATACTTTACTTATGTACTTTTTCAGTTTTTTCGATTTTCTCAAAATTGGCTCCAACGATTTTGATTAAAATTCAAAAATCAATTATTTTTTCTGTATATTCTCATTTTGCTATTGAAATATTCTGAAGACCACTTTACTCTTGAACTTTATAGGAAAGATATGAGAAATGTTTGCCATGGTAACAAAATATGAATATTTTCCATACTTATAAATTGAATTTTAATATATCGGCGGAAACTAAATATATGTCTACACGAAAAATCTGGTGTGACAAGCACACTAGATTTTTTGAATAGCAATTTGAAAGAGAATTGAATGTTGTATGAGACTCATTTTAGGGCATTTCGCGTAAAATTGATTTTAAAATAATTATCAAAATTACAAATATAAGCTTACTAAAAAAAAATTTTTTGAAATAAATTTGTAATTTTTTTTACTTTTGCTGTAAAATATATACATCAATAAATTTAATTTAAACAACTAGATATTCATTTGATGCATAATAAAATTCTCTATCAAGAAATAAAAGACATTTTTTTTGGCTTATATCGTGGTTTATTTGAGCATATAATAATAAAATTTGGTGTGACTGTCGCACAGCACACAGCTTTCTCTTACCTTCGGTAATCTAAAGTTGTGTACTGTGCTTGTCACACCAGATTTTTCGTCTCGACATATATTTAGTTTCCGCCGATACATTAGAATTCAAGATCTTAAATTTATTAGTATGGGAAAATATTTATATTTTGTTACCTTGGCAACCATTTCTCCTATCTTTTCTATGAAGTACCAAGAGTAATGGCAAAATAAAAATAATCTTGAATTAAACACACCAGTTTCAGAAAAATTTGCAAAAAATTAGGTGTTGGCTGTGTTTTCTACACAGCCGGTGGCTTTTAACGTGACAACGTCTTTTGCTTGACTTCAAAAAAAATTTTTTTCTCTTGCCTATATTGAAATATAAAAAGAGAAAGTATTGTTTTTTGTTTTTTTTACTAGTAGTTTGTTTTCATAAATAAACATGTTCAAACATTTTCATTGAAACAATATATGACAGGTGTGGCTTTTTTTTAATCCATTAAGGGCGACTTATACTTAAAAAATGAGGTTTTTCGAGAAAAAAACCAATTTTGGAGTTAATTACTCGGGATTTTTTTATTTATTCTATTAGAGGTTATCTTTCTGCACCAAATGACATCTCATTTAGTCTGATCTGAATAGCCGTTAGAATCTACAGGGGTTTAAAATTTCGAAAAACGAAATCTCGCTGAGTGCTCTCATGCGGTAAAATGACGTCATATCAAAAAAAGAAAAAAACACCCCGGGGTATTGAACCACTCTTTCTAAAACTATATTTAGATTTTATGTAGCTTTTATGGTCAAGTCGCTAGGCGTTGCACAAGTAGGGCTATTTTTCGATATTTTTTTGCCTAAAAAATGAGGTTTTTCGAGGAAAAACTAATTTGGAGTTAATTACTCGGGATTTTTTTATTTATTCTATTAGAGGTTATCTTTCTGCACCAAATGACATCTCATTTAGTCTGATCTGATTAGCCGTTCGGAATCTATAGAGGTTTAAATTTTCGAAAAACGAAATCCCGCCGAGTGCTCTCATGCGGTAAAATGACGTCATATCAAAAAAAGAAAAAAACACCCCGGGGTATTGAAACACTCTTTCTAAAACTATATTTAGATTTTATGTAGCTTTTATGGTCAAGTCGCTATGCGTTGCACAAATAGGGCTATTTTTCGATATTTTTTTGCCTAAAAAATGAGGTTTTTCGAGAAAAAACAATTTTGGAGTTAATTACTCGGGATTTTTTTATTTATTCTATTAGAGGTTATCTTTCTGCACCAAATGACATCTCATCTAGTCAGATCTAATTAGCCGTTCGGAATCTACAGGGGTTTAAATTTTCGAAAAACGAAATCCCGCCGAGTGCTCTCATGCGGTAAAATGATGTCATATCAAAAAAAGAAAAAACACCCCGGGGTATTGAACCACTCTTTCTAAAACTATATTTAGATTTTATGTAGCTTTTATGGTCAAGTCGCTAGGCGTTGCACAAGTAGGGCTATTTTTCGATATTTTTTTGCCTAAAAATGAGGTTTTTCGAGGAAAAACTAATTTTGGAGTTAAGTACTCGGGATTTTTTTATTTATTCTATTAGAGGTTATCTTTCTGCACCAAATGACATCTCATTTAATCAGATCTGATTAGCCGTTCGGAATCTACAGGGGTTTAAACTTTCAAATTAGAATTTACCGCAGCGCGGTAAAATTAAATGATAAGAAAAAATAAATGGTGAAATCTTTAGCTGAAAACTCATTCTTTCTAACCGTATATTCCCCATAATTATACCTCTTAAGACAGAGGAGTTATTCAAGCTGATAAACTTTTCGCATGCCCCTCTAACATGATTTGTAAGACGTTGTCACGTCAAAAGTGAAACAAAAGAACCTTTGATCTCTCGCCCTTATCATCAACTAAAGAAACAGCTGTGCCAATTTTTAGCTCCTTGGAAAGTTTTTTTTTTTTTATTTCATGTCATTTTTTGATCCATTTTTCCAGGAATTGTTTTTTTTATTTGTGTATTTGTAAATAAAGTAAAATTGAGAGAAACTTTGCAAACAAACTTTTCAATTCAAAAAGCCATAAATTATGCAAAATACTTTTTAAAAAAAAGTAAAATATGTTGATAAATCGACATCTAATAGGATATACTTTTTTATAATATCTTTTAAGAATGTTAATATTTTTAGCCCAAAAATCACTGGAGCATGAAAAAAAAGACGTATTAGCATTTAAATAGCTTTCTAATTAAATTCTTACATATTTACATAAATTGTTTTTTTATAGCTCTCATCTTTCTCAAAAATTAATCATATCATAATTGATAAGTTATTATTAAACAGAGGGAGAAAAAATATTTTTTGACGTCAATGTACTTAAATAAAAAAAAATTCATTCATTAATCATTTTTTAGATTTCGTATTTATTTTGGAAATAATCCAAAATTTAATATTGTTATATAATAATATTTTTTTGCAAAATACCTATGCAATAATAGCCATTTGAGTTATTCTGGGAACGAGAGGTGAGGTACATGTAGAGTTTGGCGAATAAAGGATCTAGTTTGGGAAGTAACGAGCGCGTGGGAAGAATTGTTTTGGAATTTTCGAGAATAATAGTTAATTAGTTTATTAAAATTTTCTCTCTCTATTTAGCGAATTTTCCACTTCAATTTGATTTGAACTGGAATACCTCTTCCAAAAAAAAGGATTCATATTACGCAAGTAGATAAATGTATAATTCACATTGAGTTCAAAAAATATTTTTATTTATTAACTGATTTTTGAGGTATAAATGTGTTGAGTCATTTTTTTTCTTATTACTAAATCATTGTATAAGAAAATACAAGTTTGGAATGGATATTTAATAAAAAAATTTGGTTTGACTGGTCGCATAGCGCATAACCTTCGATTATCAAAGCTAAGTGCTGTGCTGTCACACCAGATTTTTTGTTTCGACATATGTAGTTTCTCATAGCACCTTAGTTTCAAACTTGACTAAATGGCGCTGAGCTTCCAATTCTTCCAGTGGAAATAAGAGAAAGTAAAAATTTGAAATACTACATCAGTAAAGTGTACTTCAAACACGTTTTAGGGAAAAAAACATTATTTTAAAGAGCATTTAAAAAATAGTTCCATTTATGAACTCTAATCATAGGCGTAGCCAGGGGGGTTTTGGGGGTTCAAACCCCCCATGGGACCCAAGCCATGACTAGGTATTTAAGCTCTATAATACAAATTTCATATAGGATAAGAGAAAGTAAAATATAATAATTTACTCTAGATAAAAAAAACCAAAATGATAAATACCCTAAAATAATCATAAATTTTTAAAAAACTTTCTTGAACCCCCCCCCCCCATCAAAAATTTCTGGCTACGCCAATGACTCTAATCAAAATTGTTCGACCAAATTTTGAGAAATTCGAAAAAAAAAAGTACTTCAGTAAAGAACTAGTAGTTTTAGGCCGATTTTGTTCAAAAGCATATTTCAACTGTCTTGGAGGATACCTAACTTAAATATAAAATTTCAACCTCGTAGCTCATTTCCTTCATGCTTAAAATCGTTACACACATGTTGCAAAAACCACTTTTTTGAACTCAGGGGATCTCAAAACATGTATTTCCATACAAATCTCGACATCATATTTTTGACATGAATCCAAATACTTTCTATATATTACATATATCGGTAAGAGAAAGTAAAAATCCAGCTCTGACTGGTCCCGAACACGAATCTCCTTTTTTATTCAATTTGATTAGATCATTTACACGTTAATTCGTTTCTCGACATGGTTAAATTAATTAATTCTTCTCCACCACCAATTAATTATTCCTACAATTGGAAGAGGACATTCTACAAGTTGTTCCCCTTCCCCCTCCCCCTCTATTTCTCACTCACGCTTTGACCAGACAAATTTCAATGAATTCAAACCACTCAACCCTTTAATTTCATTTTATCCCTATGTGTTGGATCTAACCACACATACAAATAAAATTTCAGAGATGATAAAACATTCTAATTTTCGGATTAACTATTTAATTAGGTTGCAATCAAAGGAGTTCATTTTTAATAAAAATCATATTTGTAAATTTTTTTTCCAAACTACGAATGCTCTTTGGTGGTAATTTTAAACCTTGGAAAAATATTTAGTTACATTTCGACCTGGCATATAATAGGTCTGTTCTATTAAGCGTTCGAGAACGCCCTGCGCATGAGCGTATTGCTTTTCGTTACTGCGCATGCGCCTGACGCTCTCGGCCGCTTAATAGAACAGACTAAATTATTTTTGTATTCGTAATTATATATTTTTTAAATGACTAGAGGTCTTATTTAAAAGCGAATACCTCATATGCAGTCAAAAGAAGAATTTTTTATGCAAAAAGAGCCTATTGGAACGAAGTTCTTTAACGCGGCTTACTCAGGGTGAAATGGGAGAAAGTGTATAGTAACAAATATGAGTTCCTAAGAAAAATGCGTTCCTAGCGCCCGAGCGACGGCGGAGGAAGGCGAGATTAGCCGAAGTCTTGGGGAGGCCACAAATAATATTCATTTTAAGTTATATTCTGAGTTGAAGAAAAGGCGTGAGGAACTTCGTTCCTGTCGGGAATCCTACGACTCCCACACGTTTGCTTTTTTATATTCTGAATTTCTTGCTTCCCCTGATACCCATTTGGCCGGTTAATCCGAAGTTTCGGTGAAAAAGTGATTTTCATTAATTTTGATCACAAGTTTTCGTTTTCCAAACTCGCTAATTTTTGAAGTAAACGAAACCAAGTATGCTGGGTCGATAGTATTAAGGTTATGGAGAAAGAAAAACCAGCGAATGCTTTCCACGTTAAAACAATTTATTTGCAGATATTTCGGTGAGCCTAACGCAAACCATCCTCAGTGCTTCAAATTATATGATTGTGGAGCGTTTAATAAACTCATAAAATGCTTGAGAAGCCATTCTATATATGGAAGGGACAAAATCGTATGAAGCAAGTCACTGAGAGAAAAATAGCATCTATATACATAAGACACAATCGTATTTTTGTATGCTTTAAGATAATTTCTCAGAGTGACCCACCAGGCGCGTGTACTTTCTAATACGCTAATTTTTGTTTAAGAGATTTAAAGCCTATGTAGTAGAAGACTGGGAAGCAAGCGAGTAAACAAACTCGGGAATTTATTCCTTCTCCCTCTTCACCATTTGAACGTACATATTGCACAACGTTGCACCATTCAATTTAAATAAAATACAAATTTATATATATAATTTACGCAATAATAAAAATAATGTATGATAAATATATGTAATTTATAATACTAATGGGATGGCCGGTTAACCAGAGGACCGGTTGATCCGAGGCCGAAGAAGAGGAGTTTTACTGTATATATTATCCTACAAGAATACAGTCATTTATTTTTAAATAGATTTATTAGCCTATTAATTAATCTTGAGGAACTAAAACACTCTGTCAATATTATTATGGAGTTTTTTTTTGTTTTTTAAGAGAAACTTATTTATATACGATAGAGCAAGTCTGATTCATGAGTTACGAAACGCTGCATACCCTCTGTTTCACTTCTTTCAATAGGCATAACACGGGGAAGAAGAAGGCGACTCTCGACTAGACTTAACACATTTATACCTCGAAAAAATAGATCGTCTACTCAATGAACAATAATCTTTTTCTTATCGTGAATGATAAGTTTTCCTTCTCTATAATTTTTTTTAACGAATTCATTGCAAATAAAAACTCAAATCCAAAATTTATATCACTAAATAAATTTATATTTAATGGAAAAAAATCGGCTTCTAGCCTGGGGAGATTCTCCTTATATTGAATAAATTTTTTTTTCCCTTCTAGCATAAACAAAATTTAACTTTCCACCTGGACTACAATAAATTCCCTTTTCCTTTTCTTCCTGTACTTTCTTTGTTTCTTTTACAACTAAATGAAATCTAGAGAGAGTTGATAATATGTTAATTTCATTTATTTACAGAATAAAAGGGTCAGTCTTTGAAAAGGGCCCTATGTTCAAGCTGTTGAATTCATATTACTTGCAAACTCATTCATACAGGTGAATTATTAAAGCATGCAAAACAAAACAAAAGCTCTCTCTATATCAAATCTGACAGCCGAAATTTTGAACAAAAAGAAAAGGACGGAAAAATAATCAACTTGAGCAAATCATCATCATCATCACTAACGTAATTTATTTTCTTTTGAAGTGTTTACCTTAAGTGACCACAGAGTCACTGCCCCCTGGCTCATTTATCATCACTTCAATTCCTATCTAATATTTATTTAACTTGATATTACTGATTCTTTCCTTAAGGAAAATTCTTTCGACAAATGAAAATAAATTAAACTCTAAGAATTACAATCGAATAAGATAATCAGAGAGTTTAGCAAATGTATCATCTATTGAAATAGTATTGAGACTAAAGCCCGGAAGTTTGGCAGCCCAAATGGCACACGCTCACTAAACTTTTTAAATTGATCCTCTCAAATTTTTTCGCGTTTCTTCTATCAGTATGTCGCGTTACAAGCCGTGGCGTCAAAGGCCGTGACGATACAAGCCATGACGTCACAAGCCGTGACGACAAAAAATATGAAATTTTTTTATTTAGATTTATTTGGCAAAAGGATTTAGCCATCCTGCCACGGGATTTGTGGTATATTTAATGAGTTTGATATGATTTGATAGGAGTACTTGTTTTACTGTTGTGTGGGACATGGCTGTCATGAAAGTTGAAATTTAATATATGTGACGAATTATAAAAAAAATAATAGTGAGATTTAATTTTCAATTTTTAAATTGATAAAATATAAATTTTAAAATAATTTAAAATGATTCAAATCTTCATAAATAAATATTGTTCTCAGTTTTTAACATGCGTCTATTGATTTCCCATTATCATTCCCATTTTCCAATTATTAAGTTAAGATTAAAAACGCGATTTGAATAACCTTAATTGAATAATATTCTGAAAATTTTCAGTTAAACGCCTAAACCGCAAAAAAAAGTTTCACCTGCATCGTGGTTTCATAAAACCACATAATGATTTTTTTTCTGATTAAGATAATATTTATTTCAATATATATTGAAATTTATATAAAAATCTTTATGGTTATTCTTTTGTTAAAGAATCGTTCGGCCTATTGTCTGCTATCAAAAAGGTTTTTCTCACACTGACACGCTGCCATTCGGGCTGCCTAACTACCGGGCTTTAGTCTCAATACTATTGCAATAGATGGTATATTATGAATAAATTTTTTAGTAGTCATAAGAGAAAAGAGTATCCCTATTTGAAGATATTTAATGACAAAAAGTCGTGAAGTCAACTAAAAGGAATTGAAAAAATAAAAAATTTTATTTAATATTTTTTTTTGCTGTCATCATTTCGAGGGTGCTCTCTTCTTCGGGACATTCAAATTTCTGTCTAACTTCCTTCATGCAATAACATCTTTAAACTATTGGCGTTAAAATTTAACAGGCAATACTTAAAAAATCGAGAGAAGTTTTTATTTACCTCCTTCTGGCAATTAAAATTTAATTTTGTAGACAACGTTTTGTCGCAAATATCGTAGCCTTATTAGAGGGGCTTAGAATTTATTTAAACAAGACTATTGTTTTTCTTGAAACCTCTACATCAAAATAAAGATTTTTATTTATTAGATCCCGAATCTACAGCCACTAAATATCTACACTTTTATTAATATACGCCCGAACGTTTTTACTATCTCTTACCTATATAAGTTTATATATAGAGAGAAAGGATTGGATTCAAGTCAAAAATTCGATGTTGAGATTTTGATGAATATATATGTTTTTTTAAATTTTAACACCAATAGGTTAAAGGTGTTATTGCATGAAGGAAGTAAGACAGAAATTTGAATGTCCCGAAGAAGAGAGCACCCTCGAAATTTATATCCCCTGAGTCCAAAAAAAAATGGTTTTCGCGACATGGTCTGTCTGTGGGTGTGTGTCTGTGAACAAAATATCTCAAAAACGAAAAGAGATAGGAGGTTGAAATTTTAAATTTAAGCTAGGAATCCCCTGGGATAGAAACGGTCGATAAATTGCTTTTTTTATATTTTTCCTTGACTGATTCCATTTTATATATTTATAAGAAATAATAAAGTTATCATGAAATGTCGTCAATATCGAAAAGCTTATATTTTTTTTTCCCTTCCTAAGATTACTAGCAATGATCTGTCTGTGTGTTTGTGTGTGATAAACATAAAGCAAAAAGAAAAGGAAATTTTATATTTACGTTAAGCCTTTGACAAAATAAGCTTTTAAATCAAACAATACAAGTACTTAATTGATGTACCTTTTGAGTTTTTTCAATAAACCCTAAAAGGCTGGTTAAATAAAAAAAACATTTAATTATAAATATTTAGCGAGAAAAATTGAATTAATTTGGATTATGATTCAGTGTAGTTACAGTTAAATACGTTTGAGTATTATATACTTTATAATGAATAATTAATATATTATAAATTTTCGAGATAAAATACGCCTTTAATAACATGCAGTCTCATATTTTAAAAATCACTTTTGAGTTTCACACAATACGTTGTTATTCCATAGAATGCATTAACAGAAACAGATATAAAACGTTAATATAAATTCTAGGAATATTTGAAATTAATTCTCCGAAAATTAGTAAAATATGATGCTCAAAGTTTGTTCTAATTGAATTATTAACTATTATTTTAATGTATAACGTGGGTACGTGGATGGCGACCACGAGCAACCCGAGCTTCTATTCTTTACATGTCTGTCCCTTCTATATTTTCACCAGGCGTCAGACCTTGTGACGGGCCGGCCTGTTCTATTTCTTTCGGTCGTAAAAAACCCGTTCCTTCGAGCCCTCCGCCGACCCCGCACCGCGGGAATAATTAAGGCGAAGAAAGAAGAAGATTATAATGTATATTAAGAGTCGGCCTATCATGCGCCTTTACAATGACAAACGCTTTAATATTTATTTCCGATGTATACATTTAAGTGAAAATGATATATTGGACCATAAATTCGTTCGTTTTTCCTTGCCTGAAGATAGGCAACCCAAACGACCAACTAAGAGATTTTTTTTTAGCTGATCCAAATTAACAATTAAGCAAGAGAAATGAATTTAAAATTCAAATTGAATTGAATTTTAGCTGATATATTAATAACGAGAGAAAAGTCAAATATTGTTTTAAAGTCATTAACAATCTATTGCAGACCACTAATAGTATAAAAGAACAGAAGACACCAAGATGAAACAAGCAAAGCCAAATAGTGCTGAATCTCTGGATGGATGGCCACGAAAAGAAATAATGTGGAACATCCCCAGTATAATTATAAAATAAAATCCTAGCCGCCAAAGTAAAAATTACAGAGCAACAGTTTCGATATTAATTTCAGAGGTTTTAACAACTCTAAGAAAAGCATGTTCTATACACGTACAGCACATCTTACATTTCATGAGACTGATTACGCAAAGGGTATCGCAGAATCATAAGCAATAAATATTAATCAAGACAAATGTTGCCTGCCAAATTATTTTATTAGCCTATAATAGCAAGTGTAATGTGGTCAAATAGAAGAGTGCGAAAACGCATTCTTTAATTGCAGTCTTTCAAAAAGTTTATTTTCTATATTTTATGGAATAAATATAAATAAAAATATATTATAATAGACTCACCAGCCGGGTCTGCGGGCGGTGGGAGTTCAGAGACGTCCATCCCGTTCAGCTCTTTGGACGTCGCCTACAAATTCGGTTTGTCGACCACATGATGACCAAAATCACAGTCCAGCTCCACAGGAGACCATCTGCAAACAATGAAAAAAAATTATTATATAACAGAGAAGGCTTATTGAAAAAAAAAAGTTAAAAGGTAATAGGCTACATAAGTCCAAATAAATAATAGGTTTGATCGAAATGTTTCGCTTCCCACTGCAGAATAATTTACACATTTTGCCCTGCATTCTGTTCATTTGAAACTTGAGCCGGGTCAGAAAATGTAGATTTTTCTGCAAAATTTGATCCAAAAGGACCCAAAAAGACTTTATACGATAACCGTTATTATGAATATATATAAATTGGGTTTATTTAAGCCATTTGGATACCAAATGGCTTAAATAGAAATGCATTGACCCCCAATAGATATTATAAATAATAACGGTTATCGTCATGTGTGAATGTGGGTGTGAGTGTGAATGAGAAAAAAGTGTGAATGTTTAAAAAAAAGTTGGTTTAGGTTAGGTTATCAAGAACTCGTTATGGCAAGTGAATGAACAAACCTAATAATATAGTAGTTGTGGCTGTTGAGTTTTATCAACGAAGGGTTGCAGGAACAGAGACTGGCAACCAAATGTTTTTCTTTAAATATTTTATGGGGCCGAAAATTCATGAATTGACTCTAACGTGAGTCTTTTCAAATAGTTTGATTGGAGACCTACAATCTCAACCCCCGCTACCCCAAATAACTATTGGAGCGGCTTGGTGTATAAGATTAAATATAAAGACTGATAAATGTTATATGGGCCAAACAACCCAATACCTATGTCGTCGTAGAGCTCAAAATCAAGCTAATATAAGGAAATTTGAGGAGAAGATGGCTCTGGCTGACCATGCTCTAAATGAGTCACATAGTTTTGATTTTGAAGGGATTGAGATTGGAGGTCTCCAATCAAACTATTTTAAAAGACTCACGTTAGAGTCAATTCATATATTCACAGAAAAACAGTGAATTTTAAAAGAGATTTCAACAAATCTCTAAATGTTTATCAGAGCATCCTCAGACGAGTTAATGGAGTGGGGAGGCCAGGCGCGTCCCTCATTGAAAGATCTCCTACTGATGAGCATCATTACACATAGCTGCTTAATGCACATATTTCATTAATAAATAAGAAATTATTTATAAAATTTAAGATATTATACGGTATATATCGCGTATGTGAGCCGCGAAACGGAAATTTATATAATTAAATATTTATTAATTCATATACCCAAAAAATAAGGGTGTGCCGCCGGGAGATGAACCACGGATCCTCCAATTTGCACTCGGAGTGCCCTTGCCTGGTAAGGTCCGAGTACAAATTGAATTAATAAATATTTAGTTATATAAATTTCCGTTTCGCGGCTCACATACGCGATATTTTATAAATTCTTAAATATTATATATAATTTCTTATTTATTAATGAAATATACCTGGTATATAATTTGCATTAAGCAGCTATGTGTACCTGATAAGGGCACTCCGAGTACAAATTGGAGGATCCGTGGTTCAACTCCCGGCGGCACACCCTTATTTTTTCGGGTATATGAATTATATATATATATATTTCCTTGACACTTATTGGGGTATGTGTTTCTTATTATTAATGTATCTTTTTGTTAAAATATTTTATACTTATTCATTGCTTTAATTAAAACTGTAAATGAACAATCTATATATATGCATTTTTAGTCTTGAAGATGGCCTCTATCGAGACCGAAACGTCGACCCAATAAAATATTTAAAGAAAAAAATTGGCTGCCAGTCTCTTGCTCATGCAACCCTTCCTAGACAACCTAATAATTTGAATCAAACGAATATTTATTGAAGTTTTATTACTCCACTTCCTTTTTTATATTCTCAAAGGGATTTGATCCACTAGGAGAGATAATGAAAATGATAGCAGACTCAGAGTGTATGTCTGAAAGAGGGAAAAAAAGAGGAAAGAACGTAATGGGAAGGAAGAGTGAGAGATTTGGCTCGTGAACAGCTTCCGGTTTCTTAGGTCCATTGCTAAGGAGGAGAGAACAAATCACCAGACAGAGTAGAGTAGCAATTGGTCTTCACGCAAAGGGCAAGAACCTCGATAAAGGCCTTTGAACCTTCACCAGAGAAAATATATGTGATCAAGCAATAAAAATTAGCCCACTTTACGGAAACAATTTAAGTATAATAATTTTACGTTGGTCAATAAATGGATATCATCAACTTACACGCAAATTCTGTTTTGTATTTAAATGACCGGAATGTGAGAAGATTTCGTAGAAAAAATTAATTAAAGATCAAAATAAAAATTAGATTTTCTTTCAAGGGCGGATTCAGAGGGGGGGTAAAGGGGGTAATTACCCCCCCCCCCCGAGATTTGAGAAAAATAGCAAGGATCGGCAAACTATTTTAAGTAGAGAGCCTTCCTTAAATAATTAAAAAAAAAATCTTTCCACGAGACGCATCAGACTTTTATAAACATATTTTTAATAAATACTTATAAAAATTAAATATAGGCCTATATGTTCAATTCAAAAAAAAATCTGGTGTGACTGGTCGCATAGCACACAACTTTCTCTTACCCGTCGACAAGAGAAAGTTGTGTACTGTGCTTGTCACACCAGATTTTTTGTGTCGATATATATAATATATAGGTTCCGAGAGTACGGTACATTCGAATTTCAAGATGTCAAATTTATAAGTATGAGAAAATATTTATATTTTGTTACCATGGCAACCATTTCTCCTATCTTTCTATTAAGCAAAACGTTAACTTCCTCCCTCCTGTTTGCAAAAGCATTTCTTTTTTTTTCTGTTCGCCTTTTTTTTTTTTTTTTTTTTAAGCAACTATGCCCTCTTATCGTATAAAATTGCTGAGATAAGCAACAGATTCATCCCCTTCCCCTATGTCAATAAATTGGGGTGTCTTCTAGACTGCTTACGTAATATTTGAATGGTCTCATCTATTTATAATATTCAAAAATCAAATATTATTTTATTAAAAAAAAATTAGAAAATATAAAGAGAATTATTTTTAGTAATTAAATTTAAATTGCTGAGAAACAACTACGGCTCATACGTACATAAGAGGACGCCATGACAAATTATTTTGAAGATTTTTAATCGGGTATATTATTTATATTTTATATATTTGCTTGTAAATGGAATAAAAACAAAATAAAAAATTCATTAAAGGTTAAGCGCTAATAAGCTTGGGTCAAAGGGAGGAGGATTAGGGTTGACATATGCGCTACGTGCTTGGAGAAATAAACAGGATTTCAAGTGCTAATAATAAATACATGGGATCTATTTGTAGAGAGCTTTAAAGTCTCTTATTATTGCTCTACATTATTCATATGCTCAAAAATAAAAAAAAAATAAAAATTGGATTCAAAACCACTAGAGCTTTAGAGTAGTACAAAAAGCTTTAGGGAATTGTTTAAATATTCCAATTCCTCTTTACTTTGTTTAAATTAACCAGGTTTTAAATTATTCAGTATTATAGATAAGGATGTAATCAAAATGGCCTCAAATGCCGAAAGGGACTTTACAAATTTTTAAAGTGAAAGCAAAAATTCTTTTACGTATCCGAAAGCTCCATTAGTGCATAATATTTTTAAACCACTTTTATTTTTGGATTCTACATACTTTTTCTTATTTTTCTACATAATTGCCTTTCTTATACAATCACTTAACATGTCTTAAAATTAAGTTTTGTATGCCTTGATAAAATCTGCTCTGATATGACATTCAAGTTCGACACCATTTTGTAGAGCATTTGAGGAAATTTGTGAAGATTTATGGACCAAAAGCACATGTGTGAGAGTTCAAGAACGACCGTGAAAATTTTCTTGACGAATCTAGATCATCAGTTGTATCGGATGATTTAGTTTCTGCTGTTGAAATCAAAATTCACCAGGACAGAAGATTCAAAATAACAAAACTAGAATTTCCTCATAGTCCAAGAGCTGGCGACAAAAATGGGCAAGTGCTCTACAAAAGTGTATCAAACTTGAATGTCTATCAGAGCAGGAGGCAGATAATATGAAGAAGGCATACAAAACTTAGTTTTAAGACATAATAAGTGCTTGAATAAGCAAGGCAATTATGTAGAAGAATAGGGAAGAGTATGCAGAATCCAAAAATAAAACAGGTTTAAAAATATCCTCCACCCGCCGCGAAAGCGTGGAGGTCCTAGTTCGACTCCAGGGGATGCAATTTTGCACAATCTTAAGCACAAACATATCTCGCAGACTTGCTATCTTAAAAATATTCTGTTTGCACCCGAGTAAAAATGATCAAAAATGATGGAAGGATCCACACACCGACAGCAGGTCTGCTTAGTGAACCTTTAGGGACACACAGTGATACACACGCCCGCACCAGGGACAGACATTTTTCTTCTGGTCACTTTCGATCTACTGTGTATGTCCCTGGTACGGGTGTGTATATCCCTGTGTGTTCCTAAAGGTTCACTATGCAGACCTGCTGCGGGATTCCTCGATCATTTTTAATCATTTTTACTCGGGCAGCTATGTTTATGGTATTTCGTTTATTAGTCACTCCAAGCCGACATCCTCCTCGCAGATATCCTCAGGGCTGAAGCTGTGTCAACAAAATTCCTCAGAAAATCTAACCTTGACTCGCATAGCCTGTTGGTCCTTATTAAATGCCAATAAATAATTTACACAATTGTGCCATTCGACTTTCTGTGGAATTTTATTGATACTTTTCAGCCTTGAGAATATCTGACCGAAACATCGGTTTGAAGTGACTAATAAACGAAATAAACATAGCTGCAATCGCAAAAGCTCTCTTCTTTCTTCCTTTCTACAAGATCAACTCTCATGGGCGTTGTTAGGGGAGCCGCCCCAGAAGGCTCATGCCCTCCCCGCCCCAAGAAAAATTGAGACAATATGAGGTCTTCCAAGCCCCCCAGAAGGATGGTTGGTCCCATGGCCTCTCCCCCCAGCAAAATTCCCTAGTTACGCCCATGTCTACTCAGCTATCCACCTCTAATATTCTGTCCGGGCTCTTAATTAAAAAACATCTCTGGTATTTTGTACTAGGAATCAGATGTTCGTTTCCCGTTCAAAGCAACAAAAATTTTATTTCAATCAAGTGAAAATTAATTTCAATAACGACGGTATCTTAATGGCTTTAGATGCCGAAAAGTTCATACACAAACAATAAATTATTTTGCAGACACAGGAAGGATTACAATATAAAAATTCTATTCAAGGTTTCTCCATCTTCTAATTACATAAATGGACCAACTTTTATTTGATTCACAAAAGATATCAGATGACTAATGATGGCGCTATTATTTTTTCTTTATCTCATAAAAATTTTCTGGATATTTTAATAATTAATTACTGGCAATTATCTTTAACCATTTTCAATTAATCAAATTCTCCCCACCAAAAAAAAAAAAAAATTTCTTCTCGCCGACATCTTAAATGAGAAATATGATATTTTAGGGTTTAAGGTTTCATTGTTATATTTGGAACGAAAGTCATTATCTCTCGACATCATCATTAGATTAATTTCTTGGCTTGAATTTAAAAAAAGATCTTGATTATCGTTAAATTACGTAAGTTTTATTAAATTAGAGATTCATAGATTAAATGGTAGACGGACGCTTTTTATTAGGGTCCGACCGAAACAAGATTTTCAGCCGAAACCGAAACCGAATATTCGGCCTCAACCTTAGTTTCGGCCGAAACCGTAACCGAAACCGAAACTTGTATTTCCTATAAAAATTTTTTTCATTTTACCTTTTTTTTTTTTTTCCCTCCCGTGAAAATCATTTTACCTTTTTTTTAGGGAGACTAAATTTTTTTTCTCCCTCAAGTGCAAATTATTTGACCTTTTTTTTTTTTTTTTGCCGGCCCCCTCGTCGTCCCCGCCGAAACCGAAACTACGGCCGAAACCATGATTTTTGGCCGAAACCGAAATTCGGTCGGTTCCTACTTTTATTGATCATCTAGTAGAGAGAGAGGTATTGTATAATAAAATTGACAATGCGAAATGATCAAGAAAAACATTCCCCATAACGACAAATATTCCTGGAAAACATCCTTTAGTTATTCCCGATAGCTTTTGTGATTGATCGCACCGACTTCTTCTCCCTTAATTCAATCCTTGTTTCAATTTTCTTCTATTGCCAAATAAGAAGAAGGTAGTGTTAAAATTGTTCGCATATTATCGTGTTATAGCCAACCAAAAAGCTTGTAGCTATTCTTCTATATAGAGTCATTTAGGGACATCTCGACACCATAAGAGAAAATGATGAATTTTTTTTTATTTATTTTGATATTAAACAGTAGTTTAAAAATCATCTTATTTTTAATCCCCAATACTTTGATGATTTCAAGTATCTTCTTTTTACTTTTTAATATCTTCACTTCTTTTTTTTCTCTCCCTTAGCTCTGTTAAATTGTGTGACCTATTTAATTTACAACTTGGCCCTTTATTTTGGTCTTAAATCAAATGAAATTGGTTCTTTAATATCAAAGCAACTCCCAGTGGACAGGAAACGACCTTCGCAGACCTTCTGATGGACGGACACTCAATTGAGTCCAGAGAAAATAAAATAAAATAAATCCTCCCAACACCCACTTCAGATATCAGTAGGGTATCAAAAGAGAAATTAAAAAATGATTTTATTTATTCTAACACAAAGCAGAAATAAATAATATCATTTTGGAAATTTAATATTCAATTATATAATTAGGGAAAGGCTTGGCCATTAAATTAATTGAAAAATATTTATTTATTAAATAATACTCTAACGTTTCAGAAAATACAGTAAAAGAAGATGAATTTAAATTTTCACTAGCCGCTTCAGTATCTGAGTTTGCAACAAGAAATGGCACCTGAAACACGCGTTACTTAAAAAGCTAAAAAAAATTAGCAGAATAAAAAAAATTTAATGAACTTAAATAACACAGATGTAATAAAGAGGCCTGGCTTAAATCAAAATGCAATTAGCTAAATGTCCCCGTGTTCTGAATGAACAGAGTTTGTAAGGGCATGCGGAGGGGGGGGGGGTTACGGAAGTGACATACAACCGGAGTGGGACACTCACTCCTATGCTATAAAGGACAGCGCCAGAAATAACTGCAGAGAGACCTTCCCTTGTTCATTCAGAGCATCGGCCAGCCAACCAGTCGTTTTAACAAAACTAAAATCTTATTCACAATAAAAAAAAATCTGGTATGCACCCTCGGTAGTCGAAAGTTGTGTACTGTGCTGGACACCAGTTTTTTTGCGTCGAGATATATTTAGTTTTAGTTTAGTTTTAGTCAAACTTGACAACTTGAGTTTCATAAGTAAATAAAAAGTTCCAAAGGGGACCCCCTTTTGAATCGAAATTAACATGCAAATCCCCATAGGGATTTTACATTGGCTCTATGGAAGGAAGAGCCGGAAAGTGAATTTGAAAATCTGAAATACTACATAATTAAAGTGAACTTAAAACAATTTTCACGAAAAAATTACTGATATTCTTTTTAAAGAGCATCTAAAAAATAGATGTTTTATGAATTTTAATCAAAATCGTTTGAGTCGATTTCGAAAAATTCGAAAATATCTTTAATAGAAATTCACAGGAATTGAAGAAATCTCCTTGTTTTTGTATTATTAATAATTAAACAAATTCAAAATCTCTATGATTTATTTACCAGTGGCAAAGCCCGCCTTCGCGGGCCTACCACGCCCCCTGGACCCTCTTGCAGCGTCCCTGATCGACACAGACGGAAGCTAGCCGCTATACCATAATAATAATGATAATGATGATTTTAAAGTTTAGGGAGTAAATATAATTTTAAATAAATAAAGAGATAAAACAAAAAAGCCAGTGTTATTTTTTATGTTTTTATATACGTCATAATGCTTTTAACTCGCAATCCCTGGGCTCTCATTTACTTGGGAAAAATCGAAATAAATGAATGATTTAATGGAAAATAACTTTTTTTATTCTTTTAATTTTAGTCGATGAATAAATGATTAACGATCTATTGATGTTTTTGTTTTGTTTTTTTAACGCAACGCAGGTAAATTCAACTTTTAGACCGCGCAGTCCGCCTTCGGCAGGCTTTGAGTCTAGCAACTTCCCTCGCCCTTAGTAGTATTATTTCCTTAAAAAAAAATTTCTTTCTCCACTCTTAAAAATATTTATCCATCTGGCAGTATTTCAAAATCCGACTTGCGAAAATTCTTGACCTATTTTAATAAAAAAAATTTGTTCCTTTAAATTAGAAGAAAATGGAAATAATATACATTTCTAATTTGAGCATCAAGCCAAAAATCTCGTACAGAGCTCAATCATTATTTGAAAAGCAAAATTCGATAATACAAAACTTTCTGTTTCAATAGAAGAATATAATAAATTTTTAAGGAAATAAAAAAAACTTTCTTGCCAACTCTCTTTCTTTGTCTATTCAATAAGGCTGAGAATGAATGGATCGGATCTAAAATGCAAGTTTGACTTTTTTTTAAATTCTTTTTGAGAAGAGAATTTTCTATAATAACATATAACGAGCCTCTCAAACACCTCTCGATAGGTTCTTGAGTTTTCTCCCTCTCTTATTTTAAAGGGATATTAGGAAGAAGATTAAAAAATATCTTTTCGATCTTTGTTAAAAGAGAATCGGAAAAATTGAATTCTTATTCTGTCGATAGAGATGAATGAAAAGTAGAGAGCAAATATCTTATACTATTAAACGAGCAATGTATGTTTGTTTGTTTATATATAAGCGTGTATATCCATCAAAATCTCGACATCGAATTTTTGACATGAATCCAATACTTTCTCTCTCTATATATTAAAATAAATATAGAGGTAAGGGAAAGTAAAAAACGACCGAGCTCCGGCTCGGTCAACACGAAACTAATTTTGAAACTGATGGTAAATAAATTTAAAAAAAAAATGAATCTAAATGCACTGTACAGTTCTGCCTGAACTAAAAGTAAATATCGTTACAAAAAATCTTTCAAATACGGAAGGTACAAAAAAGTTGTTGGCTGTGCGACTAGTCACGCCAGATTTTTTTATTTAATAAAAAGGGAATAAGGCCTTAAGATAAAGAAGAGATAAAGAGCGTTAATAAGAATATATTTGAATTCATTAATTATCCTTGAAATAAGAACGATAATTATAAAAATGCCCCTTTTCTTAAAGTAAAGGGAGATTATAGAATAATTTCTTTAAGAAAACAAAGAGAATCCAAACAGGTTCAGACTCGAAAGAGATAAGAGAAGTAAAGACAAATATGTAAAAATATAATTATTAATTAATTTTATATTTAAAGAATTCGACTGGTGTTTGACCCACCAACAAATAAACACACATTTGTTAAATGTGTGCGCTTGGTATATGATGATTTGATACAAGAATAAAAAATAAAATATTTTCAACTCATGTCGTTACAAAAAATCTGTTGTGATAAATACAGTGCAAAACTTTCAAATACGGAAGGTACAAAAAAGTTTTTGGCCGTGGGACTAGTCACACCAGATTTTTCTGTTTCATTTAATATTTGAATTGCTGTGTGTATGTGTCTGATGTGATTTCTTTCAATGATAATATGAAATTAGCTAATAAAATAAAATTTGTAAATTGTATTAAATAATGAAAAAATTGGTACAAGCCTTATATAAGAGAGCGGTGTGCTAATAATCACACCACAATTTACTTGTCGGGATTATAAAGAAATATTCGCTATCAATATCGAAATTATGAAAAATATTTTTAATATTCTCTGCTTGATAAAAATATTATTTCAATATTCTTTGGGCCTAAATGTGTGCTTGTTGTAATGTGGCATCATAGGCAACTTTTATATTTAAGTGATTTAATATTGCCTCAGGGTTTGAGAAATAACAGAAAGGCAAAAATCAGATGAAAAAAAAAAAATCACTCAAGATTTCTCTCTCAAAAAAGAATTTTTTAGCTCTCAACTACTGATTTAAAACTTTAAATAAGATTCGCCGCCTACTTTATATATTCTATGATAAATGAAAAATAAAATAAATTATCAATTAAAATGGAGAGTAAAAAAAAGAGAAAAAGAACGATAATATGCATTCATATTAAGTGTGAAACAAATATTCAGGAGGCGTGGAGCCTAAAAGCGTCATGTAACTAGCGGAAATAAATTTAAAAAAAAAATGTCTAGAAATTGATGAATTATTTTATCAATTATAAATATTAAATGATTATTAAGAGTAATGAATAAATAATTAGCAATATTGAAGTAAAATACCTAGTTAAAACCGCCGAGAAACGAGAGAGCGAGAGAGAGTCGACTGACTCCAAACATGGCAGAACAGCAACTGAGGTCGTTTGGGTATTTCTTGCACACACTTACATAGGTTTATCACTAAACAAAATTCTCCACTCTACTGAGATGACTAGGCTAGGTTGGTGTTCTTTTCTATGCAAGCCTCGTGGCGCCAAAGAATACAACCCTTGTGATTGGCTAATTAGTCAGGAGAGGGAGATGGACGATTCTATTTTGTTTAAATTCCAAGGGGAGTCAGGTATTGAAAATTCAGCTGACTTTTTCTTATGTTGTGATTGGCTAATTAGTCAGAAGAGGGAGATGGACGATTCTATTTTGTTTAAATTCAAAGGGGAGTCAGGTATTGAAAATTAAGCTGACTTTTTCTTGTGTATTTTAATGAATAGTTAAATAATAAAGGAAATAAAAAATATTAAGATTTTTTTATCAAATTAATTTCATTTCGTAATTATGTCAATATTTCAGAAATTTTCTCTTTTTTAAATTAAAATAAGACTTAATACAAGAAAAATATCGGTTTAAAATAGAGTTTATATTTTCTTTAAATATTAATAGTTGCATGTTGTGTGTAAATCGACTGGTCTTGTGGTTCGACATTAATTGAGTTTTAAATATATTTGTTTTTCACGAAAATTTTTAGTTCATATATCCCGTGATTCGCGGAAAACAATGCAATGACAAATCTGCTTATATTTTCTTAAATAAATGAATTCAATTAACAGTAAGTAAAAGCATTGACTCTGACTAACGTCCAATTGAGGTTTTTGAAACAAAATTGTTTTTCATTTCAATTATTAAAAAATTTTTACTTTCTCTTACCTATATGCAAATGTTTTTTTTTTTTTTTTTTATTTATTAGGCAAATATGCAAATGTTAATATACATAATATACCCGGTAAATAGAGAGAAAAATTAATGGATTCATGCATTATTAGTTCTCGAAAACGGCTCTAACAATTATTTTTTTTCAAATTTTAAATATATTCTATTTCCAGCACCAATATGAAATTGCGCTAAGACTCATTTTTGGAAATTTCAGGTAGTACTTTACTGATGTACTTTTTTAGTTTTTTCCATTTTTCTCGGAATTCCCTTTACCGATTTCTTTCAAATTTTAAATATTTACTACTCGCGATATAGAAAACGAATTAAGATAGGTCTCTTCTTTGGGAACCCTTGAGTACTAGTACTTTACTGATGTATTTTTTTAGTTTTTTCACTTTTCTCTAAATTCCCATTAACGATTTCTTTCAAATTTTAAATATTTTCTATTTGAGGTATACAAAACAAAGTACGATTGACGTCATTGGGAAACCTCGAGTACGAGTACTTTACTGATGTACTTTTTTTTAGATTTTTTCAATTTTCTCAATATTTTCTTTGACGATTTCTTTCAAATTTTAAACACGTACTATTTCCCGTAAACTACACTAGGTTTCGTCTTTGGGAAACTTCGAGTACTAGTACTTTACTGATCTACTTTTTAATTTTTTTTACTTTTCTCAAAATTTCTTTACCGATTTCTTTCAAATTTTAAATATTTAGAATTTGTTAGTTGAATGACTGTAGATATTTAATTTGGAAGAGGGACCAGGGAGCCTTCCTAATGAATAGCAGCCAGGGTAAATAAAAAATTTTATTCTTTGTTGCCGACGTTTCGGGCGCTAGTCGCACCCATCCTCAGGGCAAGGCCTCAGGCCTTTTGACAATTTGCTTGCCCTGAGGATGGGTGCGACTAGCGCCCGAAACGTCGGCAACAAAGAATAAATTTTTCGCACCCATCCTCAGGGCAAGGCCTCAGGCCTTTTGACAATTTGCTTGCCCTGAGGATGGGTGCGACTAGCGCCCAAAACGTCGGCAACAAAGAATACAATTTTTTATTTACCCTGGCTGCTATTCACCAGGAAGGCTCCCTGGTCCCTCTTCCAAATTTAAATATTTATTATTTGTGGTATAGAAAACAAACTACGATTGATCTCGTCTTTGGGAAACCAGGCGTACTAGTACTTTACTGATCTACTTTTTTATTTTTTCAAATTTTCTCAAAAATTATTTCAAATTTTAAGTAACAATATGAAAATAAGATAGATTTTATCTTTGGGATAACTCCAAGTATTAGTACTTTACTGAGGTATAATATATTAACATATATAGAGGTAAGAGAAAGTAAAATGACCAAAAGAATATTATTTAAAAAACCAATAATAAATTACCAGCGCTAAGAATAATTTCATCAAGAATTTCTCAAAATTAAAGAGCCTATTATGTTTTGCTCATCAGCCAGTAATTCCCCGTCAAATTTGCATAAAATGTGCCTCTATTTTGAAGAGTGTCCAGGGACTTGAGCGAAGAGAAAATCCCATGACAAACAGACAGACTGACGGATGCAGATTAAAGCCTTGACATTAAATATATAATCTCAAGCCACCAAACATCCCTTCACAAGATAAAACTTTTAATAGATCAGCTCCATTTGATCTCACTAATTTAATTTTATTCGTTTTTTAGAAATTTAGACATTTCTATACAAATTTTATTAACTTTATTTCATATCTTTGATTAATGATCTGGGTGAACTAGTTTCGTTCTTGAAAATACTTTTTTTTTGTTAGAGCAGAAATGCGGGAACTTTTTATTTTCAAAAGAGTAATTGCTCTACCCCCCCCCCCACACCATCTCCACTCCAAAGTATGCCAACAATTTCATCTTATACGAGGGGCGAATTCCTTGTTAAAATTTCTTTAACTTCAAAAATTTCAAAATTAAAAATTGTTATGCGTTAAACTTTTAAAATTAAATTAAAAGAAATTATCTTTTTCTTATTTAAATAATCATTTGTTTATGCTTATTAAAGCTTTTGTGGTTCGTATTATTATTATTATGGCAATTTATAATTAATTATTTATTAAAAATATAAATACTGTACAACGTTTCGACTACTTATTCTGCAGTCGTATTCAAGTACACTTGCTCCGACTCAAGTGTACTAACCTTTAAAGGACACCTACGTGAAGTTAGTAACATTTTATATCTAATGAAGTTAGCAACAACTACAATCATTCCCAAGAAGTTAGACACAATCATCAAATCAAGTGTTTACATAAAAAGCATGATTGTTACAATAAGTTTTTTAAATTTGATTTTTTTTTTTTTGTTAAAAATCCTTATGTTTTTTATGTAAACACTTGCTTTAAGGATTGTGTCTGGGAATAATTGAGGATGTCGCTAACTTCATTGCATATGATTATTTAAATAAGAAAAGATCATTTTTTTAATTTAAAGCATAAAAATTTTTCATTTTGAAATTTTTTTCAGTTAAAATAGAAAGAACAGAAACTTATGATTCGCAGGGACTTTGAAGCCAGGAGATTAAATAAAAAATCATTTAGGCCTACTTAATTTCTATTTGCCGACGTTTCGGTCGCCAATCACGACCTTCATCAGGGTAAATATTGTCAATTATACACGATCTAAGGTAACATTGCAATTAAATATACAATTTTTTTTTGTTTTTTTACTTTGATATGATGTTTTATTTAATCTCCTGGCTGCAAAATCCCTGCGAATCCTGAGTAAATCTTCACAGCCATAAAACATCAAGAAATTTTAACAAGGCATACTAACTTCATGAAAGTGTTACTTTGAGTCGGAGCAAGTGCATAGTACTTGAAAACAACTGCAGTCGAAAATATGTACAGTATTTATATTTTTAATAAATAATTAATACAAATGTGGTCTAAAATTAAAAACTCCCATAATTATAATAATTTGTTTAATTAGGAATTATTAATGTATGAAGAAAATTAATTCCAACGAAAAAAGATAAATATTTAATAAAGAAAGTGCCAATGACCCATGCTCAAAGGGCGGACAAAGAATAAATTATCGATAGTCTATTTTTGTTTCCAATAAAAAAAAAAAGAGAAAATTGTAAGTCTTTCATCAAATTAAGTATTAATTTTTAAAATAGGTTAGTTGGTTTTATTTCTAATCTGGGATGGACAGATTCTTTTTGCACTTTAATATATCTTTCTCTACTTCCCTTTTCACAACTTGATTAATTCATTCTACTCGTTTCCGGAATCTAAAAATAATATCCATTTTAACATGTGTATGATAGAGAGAGAGAGAAAAAAAAATTTTAATTTAATTAGAAATGGATTGAAAGGTTATCTGATTTACAATTTTTTTTAACACCTACGGGGTGAGGTGCTCTTTAAAAAAAACATCAAACATAAAAGGCGTGGCCCATTTAAAATAGTTCTTTTAGAAATTCAAAATTCTTTTTACTTTCTCTTACCTATGTATATATGTAATATATATATATAGTGAGAAAGTATTGGATTCATGTCAAAAATTCTATGTCGAGGTTTTGATAGATCTTCACGTTTTGAGATCCCCTGAATCCAAAAAAGTGGTTTTCGCGACATGGTCTGTCTGTCTGTGTGTGTTCAATTTTAAGCGTGAAGGAATTGAGCTATGAGGCTGAAATTTTATATTTAAGTTAAACACTCCCCGGGACCGTGAAAATAAGCTTTTAATCAAAATCGGCCAAAGAGTAGTAGTACTTTACTGATGTACTTTTTCAGTTTTTTTTTCGATTTTCTCAAAGTTGGTTCCAACGATATTTTTTTTTTTAATTCATAAATCAATTATTTTTTAGATTCTCTTTAAAATGTATATTCTCATTTTGTCATTGAAATCTTCTGAAGACCACTTTACTCTTGTACTCCATAGGGAAGATAGGAGAAATGGTTGCCATGGTAACAAAATATAAATATTTTCCCATAGGGATCGTGCGTGAAACATAGAGGCAGCACTATAGCCTAAGTAAGCGCTGTCTAGTGTTCTTTTGACAAACTTTCTGGAATGTAAACATTCATTGCAAACAACATAAAATATTTAAAAAAATGGAAAAAATAATAAAATACTGATTTCAACTAGTTGTCAGTAATATTATACGCGGCCACAATGATGAAAAAGAGAAAAAAATATTCAACTCAAATCATGTCTATGCGGTAGTTGAAAAAACAAATTCTTTTGAAAGTGTCATAAGCGTCAAAGTCACATTTAAATCCAAATCATTCGTTTTATATTCAAGTTCTCATCAATATGAGGAAATAATGAATTTGGAACTTTAGATAAAATTTTAAAGTTCTTAATTCGTTGATTAACCCGTTCAATATGTATCCTTACAGAAGGTTATGTTACATCTACTTCTTCTGGGGTGAATAGGTCTTTGTGACCAAAAAGAGGATTTATTAGTACTTATTAGTTTATTATTTATTAGTACTAGCAGCTTTTAGTAATTCACGAATTTTTAATAGCCGGATACCTCACAAGGATTGTATATTTTTTAAAATATTTTCGCTTCCAGGAACAATCGAGGGAATATAAGACGGATGTTCCGATTTTTCGTTGTTTATAAAATGAGTATTACTACAAATTCTCGAATTTTGATTTGGTACCCAGTCTTTTGGATTTTCTCTGAAATGGAAAAAGTTTTAAGGTTAAGTTTTTATTATGAAATAAATGTCATAAATATTAAGAACCTGGTTAACAAAATGAGTTATTTACATGCGCGAGTTTAATCTCAAAATTCCTTTTAATTATATAATATATTTTTAATTAATTTTGGACTTAGTCATAATTTTTTACTGTTTTTATCCACTGTTTACGTTTTGCTATTTTCATGTGGCTATCTGGAAATTTATAAAATTTCACTTTCACATTCATTCCAGGTTTCTGAAGTGAGGTATTATTACAGCCACGGATACAGCAATTTTTCTTAAAGTCGACAAACTTCAAATAATCTCAATATATTTAATTAATAATTATTCAAAAATAAATCACATGTTAAATATTTAACAAATCCCCCGACTAATTAAGATGATTGCCACTAGTTGGCGCAAGGTCTAGACGCACGGTCCCTATACTTATAAATTTTACATCTGAATTCAAATGTTCGGTACTGTCGGGAACTAAATATATGTCGACACGAAAAATCTGGTGTGACAAGCACAGAACATAACTTTCGATCACCGAAGGTAAGAGAAAGTTGTGTGCTATGCGCCAGTCACATCAGATTTTTTAAAATATTTTTGAACATTTGAAGCATTTGTTTAATTATTTGAAGATTGCTAAATCAAAAAGAAGTAAAATTTTTTTTATTCATCATATAATTTATTCTTCCGATATGATGAAAAATAAAAAAAAAAATATTATTTATTCATGATTTTACAGTCTTCAAATAAATAAAAAATAGAATTAGATTTACTTTTTTTGTTTTGTGATAGGAGAAATGGTTGCCATGGCAACAAAATATAAGTATTTTACCATACTTATTTACATCTTGAAAATCGAATGTACCCTACTGTCGGAAACTAAATACATGTCGACACGAAAAATCTGGTGCGACCAGACACACCAGATTTTTTAATAGGCTATTTATTATTTTCACCCACTCTCTTGTTAGTTTCCAACATCATTTTAATATTTTATTATTCTTAGCATTATTTTCACAAGAAAAACGGGGTATTAAAATTTAATCCAATCACTTCAAGTTTTAATAAAAAATATTTTACAAACTTTGAGTTGCAAAATCAATATTTTATCTAACCCAACTTCCTGTAAAATATATTTTAAATCAGATATTGGAAATTAGTAGAGAACTAAGTTTAGTAAAGCCGCCTAAGGGTTGCCTATAACAAAATACTTGGGACAGAAGTCGAGAACAATTATTAAAAAAAAAAAAAAAACAGATCCTGATAAAACTTAAATCAAGTTCAGGAAAAAAAAAAAAAACACTCAGATAAATACAAAAAAGTAGAATGTTTAACAGGTCTACTTACTCGCTTTGATTAAATCTCTCTTAAAAGAGAAGAGAGAAGCTGAGGATCAATTGAAAACGAGAGCTACTCGAAAAACAATTAACAAATTGTAAGAAAACAAATAATATGATGGATTGTATTAGGGCCTATATGCAACTTAGGAGCTCAGTACATAGATCAAATTTGACGGATGAGGTGTCATTGAAAAGATATTGTGCTGCATGTATTTTGTTTTTGTTTTTTTTTTTAAATAAAACCTAGCCTAGACACAAACAAAAAAAATCTGGTGTGACTGGCCGCACAGCACACAAATTTCTCTTACCTCCGATAAGTGAAAGTTGTGTTCTGTGCTTGTCACACCAGAGTCGACATATGTTTACTTTCCGCCGATAAATATATTTTAACACTCACACTTTTTTCTCATGCACACTCACAATCACAGTCTTTTCGGCAACTCAGGCCATTTAAGACTTTGGCGATAACTATTATTATTTATAAAATCTACTAGCCGCGTCGCCCGCCTTCGGCGGGCTTCGCGCCTAGCCGGGGGCTTCGCCCCCCTGGACCCCCTCCAGCTGGCTCGGGCTCGCCTGCGGCGGACCCTCGCCTTTTCTTCTTAATTATGAAAAGAAAATTATTATTATTCTATTCCAATCCAGTACCTGCTTAAGGATTTGTTTACATTCATGGATGGAATACACAAATGAAAAGAATACATAAATATTTCTCTATACATTTCCTATGGCAGAAATCGTAACTTTAAAAATTAATAACTCAAAAAGTTATGGGAATTTCAGAATGAAAATAATTTTCCTGTAATCCCGAGAAGGTCCTCTTTATGCATAAAAAATTTCATTTCAAAATTCCAACGGGAAGTTGCCTAAATAGAGCGTGACAGACGGACAGACAGATAGACGGACATTAGTGAATTATATATATAGATTGGGGGTCCAGGCATTCTTATTTAAGCCATTTGGTATCCAAATAATTAAATAAAATCATCGGACTGCCTTGGGCCCGAGCCCGCGATTCTCGGTATAGAAGGTTAGCACGCTAACCTATAAATATTTATAATTTGTTACGTGGCAACCTTTTCTCTTATCTTTCCCACGGAGTACAAGAGTAAAGCGGGCTTCAAACAATTTTGAGAGCAAAATGAGAATATACATTTTAAAGAGCCTACGGGCTTGGTCTAGTATATAGCGTGCCTACCTTCTATACCGAACGCCATTTGGATATCAAATGGCTTAAATAGAAATGCCTGGACCCCCAATAGATATTATAAATAATAACGATTATCGTCAAAGTCTTAAATGACCAAAGTTGCCGAAAAGACTGTGTGAATGTGAGTGTGAATGAGAAAAAAGTGTAAGCGTTAAAAAAAAAAAAAAAAACATTTTAAAGAGCTTCTAAAAAATAATTGGTTTTTGAATTTTAATCAAAATCATTAGAGCAAATTTTGAGAAAATCGAAATAAAACTGAAAAAGTACATCAGTAAAGTACTAGTACTCTTTGGCCGATTTTGTTCAAAAGCTTATTTTCACGCCTCGGGATGGTGCTTAACTTTAATATAAAATTCCACCCCCGTAGCTCATTTCCTTCATGATTTAAATTGAACACTCACACACAGACCATGTTGCAAAAACGTGTATATCCATTAAAATCTCGACATCGAAATCTTGACATAATTCCAATACTTTCTCTATATATATTCATCTATAGGTAAGAGAAAGTAAAAAATGAAAATCAGTCAAGTAGTTTCATGCGTTATAAAGAAATTAAATCTAAATAGGTAAAAAATCAATTGAAATAAATTTTTCTCGCTTTGGACGGGAAGCGGACCCGGAAACGAGAAGCTAATGTCTTCTTTCTGAGACACGAGTTACGGACTATATTAAATTCTAATTTTCGTACTTTCATCTGTCATTTATATGGATAGGAAAGAAGATATAATTGAATAGTCTGCTGTATAAAATGTTACTGGCATAATTAAATTATTTTCTCTCTATGGTCGCTGAAGCCGTAAAGAGAAAAATTATATTTATCCAGACCTCTATTTTGTAACGCCAAAGTATATCACTTTTTAATTATGTACAAGAGAGGAATGATGATAGATGAGCGACCGGAGGGAATTCCCTTTTCCCAATTGGCCGATTAGATTGGCGAGCCCCTTTATTAATGAGCCAAATATGTCAACTTGGAGTGAGATACAAATCCTAATCATTCCGTCTCTCACGCTTAATAATTCTCTCAAACGAAATTTATCATTCTCTTTTGAGGCTTAGAAGCTTTCGAGAATTAAATGACAAAGTGTCCTCAAAAGCATTAACATAAAAGCCCTTGCCTCTCTCTCTCTCTTGGCAACATAAAATGCTATCAGCAAATTATCCGACAAATTTCAACAAAACACAGATGAGGACTCGCTTTTTAAATCAGAATTTTTGAATGAATTAAACGAGTGCTGAAGATGACAACTTGACTGTTGCAATTTGAAATGGCGAAATTAAAATAGACTTGTGTGAAATTGGGAAATTTTACATGTCTATATAGAGATTGATTGACACCAAAATTCAATAGGGAGATGAAGTCTTAAAAAAATTTGTAGAGTGGGAAAATAACTTGGGATCGAGGGGGTGGCCTTTAAACAAACAGAAATAAAATTAATTTTTATATAAAATTCTAAAAGATTGAGAAACAAATGCAATTTTATTCATTAATTTATTTTTATAATTGAATGTGAATTAATGAATATCTATAAGGGGATGCGTGAGCCGAGGGGGATCGAATTATATCTAAAACTACAAACAAAGGAAATATATTCATGAAACGAAGAACGGATTTACAGGCTTGTGGCATGTTACGACACAGAAACGTAAGCAAATTTAAAAAAAATCATCTGAATTTTTACACTTATAATTAGGGGAGGCGAGTGGAGAAACTGCTTAAGAAAATCAGGCATTCAGACAGTGAAAAAGAAAATTCCACCCCCAAAAATCTCACTTATTACTAGGCCACTGACGAGAGATAAAAGTTTAGGAATTTATATTTTCAATTATTTAATAATAATTTCTTATTAAATATTATAGGAGAATATAAATTCTCTGTTAGAGGGGTGGAGGGTGAGGAGGGAGGGAAAGAAATCATTGCTTAAATGTAAAAAATTTACAAAAAAAAAATAATTTTCTGTTTTAATTTTCATTTTTAAAGAAAAATCCTATTTTGTTTATTAGAAGGGGTGATTTACACCCTTTCTCACCCTCCCTCTGGGGCACACGAATTCATCATAGAGTTATATTTTAAAAAAATTGGATAATTTTATCAGTATATTATAAGAGAGAAAAATAAAATAAAAAATTACTTTAATTCGTTATGCAAATGAGATGTGAAAATATTCATTACCTTAATAATAAGATGACCAGGTGGGGAGTTTGGTGGATGAATGTCTTATTTGCACAAATCACAACACAATTTAAAATAAACTAAACACACGCGAGAGAGAGAGAGAGAGAGTGGAGCTGAACCGATTGACTCAGGGCTCGACTCAAAACTGAAAGATCGCCTGGCAGGTAGGCAGAAAGCAAGCAGGCTCTAGTAACATTCCTCTCAAGAATTAAAATGATCAAAAAAGTTCTCTATTTATAAAAATTCTATTCACTTGCAAACTAACGGGGTTTTATTCCGTTTGGAATAAATTCGAAATTAAATAACTATTAAAAGACTCACTTCATTTATCCACCTTTAAAACCCACCCGCAATTAAATAAAAGTCTTCCAAGTATTATTTTTTGTATTTATTTATTTATTAGGGATACATTCGAAGTGAAAGAAGAATCCGTATATTTAATTTTAAATTTGTAAAGATCAGCCCAAAAAATTTAAAGTTATAGCCGCATATTTGCCAATTTGACCAACTGTGCAGCGAGGGGCTGTTAATCTTCCATCTTCTTGTAAGGGCATCGGAATCGCTCACACCCCACCCGCTTTATCCTATATATTTTTTTTTAGTTGAGGAATGTTTAAGGAAGGGTGAGGTGGGTCTGTCAGCTGGAATATGTAGAAAATCAGAGAAAAAATTGTGAAAAAATCAATCATTTTTATAATTTTTTTGCAATTAAACGACAAAATCCTCTCTCACATCCCCTCCTTGGAACCAAATGTTAATGTTTTTAATTTTTTCACTTCTCTAGACCTTCTGAAGAAATGTTAAGGCTAAAATATTCCTTTTCATCCCTCCAAATTTGATTCATGGCACTATAAGTAATGAAAAGGGGTGGAAATAAGTAGGGGGCTACCCCCCGAAAACGGTAGGTGGTGGGGGAAAACGAAGGTCATATTTGGATTCAGGAGGCCATTTTACTTAAGAATCTGAAGGAATTATCTCGGGGCTTTTTTTCCTGCCGCACAGTGTTATTAATAACTTAATAAAAATTAATTTCTATTTAATTTTTAACTTTTATTAACTTTTTTATAAAAATATAAAAAGAAAAATTGTATTTTACCTAAAGTTATATAACAATAATAATTTGTTTTCAAAGTCGCATTATTCTTGAATATAGAATCAAAACAAAACTTCAAAATTTGGCCTCCGAATATCGGGATCGCATTGAAAAATGAGATTCAAAGAATATGCATTCATCTTTCAT
This sequence comes from Euborellia annulipes, assembly GCA_023213315.1. Classification (NCBI taxonomy): domain Eukaryota; kingdom Metazoa; phylum Arthropoda; class Insecta; order Dermaptera; family Anisolabididae; genus Euborellia; species Euborellia annulipes. The sequence continues at coordinate 47,755 of JAKCPI010005405.1, read as the reverse complement.
CAAAAAATAAAATTCTATATTAAGTTTAATGGGTCAAGATCAAAGTTTTCTGATTCTATTTAATTAGATCAAAAATGATTGATGAAAGAGAGAGAGAGGGGGAGAGGGGAAAAGAGATGTTCATTTATAAAGGAATTGGAATAAAAATAAACTGCCGGAGCCACCAGAGAATCAACTTCAAAGAATAATTAGACATTGATCTGTCAATTTGATCAATATTTGATCTCTTTTACGAGATATTTGTATGTTAATAAGAATATAGTTTAAATTTCAATTTACTCAACATGTTTTGAAGAACGACAGACTGATTTCGTATTGAGAAATATCTGGTGTGACTGGTCGCACAGCACTTTTACCTTCAGTATTCGAAAGTTGTGTTCTGTGCTTGTCAAGCCAGATTTTTAGTGTCGACATATATATAGTTTCCACCGATATATTAAAATTCAAAATGTATAAACATTAGAAAATATTTATATTTTGTTACCATGGCAACCATTTCTCCGATCTTTCCTATAGAATACAAGAGTAAAGTGTCCTTTAAAGAATTTTGAGGGTAAAATGAGAATATACATTTCAAAGAGCATCTAAAAAATAATTGATTTTTAAATTTTAATTAAAATCCTTGGAGCATATTTTGAGAAAATCGAAAAAAACTGAAAAAGTACATCAGTAAAGTAGTAGTATTTTTTGGCCGATTTTGTTCAAAAGCTTCGTGTCAGGTCCCAGGGAGGTACCTAACTTAAATATAAAATTTGAACCTCATAAATAATTTCATTCTTAAGATATTTATTTCACAATCACACAGACATACACACTCACATAGACAGACCATGTCGCAAAAAAACACTTTTTTGGGGTTCAGGGGACCTCAAAACGTGTATATCCATCAAAATCTCGACATCGAATTTTTGACATGAAAATACTTTCTCTTTCTATATTAACATATATAGGTAAGAGGAATTAAAAAGTTGAATCGAATTAGGCCTATTAAAAATTATCGATTTGTTTGTAAAGATTTGAAAATAATTTTAGAGCAAGCTTTTGATTAAACGTGATTTTACTGTGGAATTTAACAAACCTGCAGACAAAATATTAAATTACACTTTTTAAGAGAGAAGCAGGCCATATAATTCAATCTTGCTCATCGTTAAAAATTAAAGCAAGTATATTAGCTACTCGCTAATTGGCTATTAAATTCTATGTAGATATTGATATCAATTAAATTTATAAAGTATATCAATCTAAAAAGTTGGTTTTACATCTTAATTCTGAACAAAGAAAAAAAAAAAAAAAAAAACAGAGCTTCACAGTCATGATATAGTAATCATTAGGGTTGCGCAAAATTATTGATTAATCGATTATTTCGATTATTTTTGGGAAAAATGCGTTTGAAAAGATCTGATGAGACTCGTATATTTAAAAAAAAAAAAGTCAAATGATTTTCACGGGAGAAGGAAAAAAATATTCCGCAGGGCGAAAAAATTTCGTCTCCCTAAAAAAGAGGTAAAATGATTTTCAGGGGAAGGAAAAAAAAAAATTTTCCGCATGGGAAAAAAATTGGATTACTTGTAGTGATTATAACTGGATATAGCTGATGTGTATGTATTCAAGGGATGATAATTAGGCAGCCAACACAAAAAAAAAATTTTTTAATTTTCTCTGTCTCTGTTTGACAGAGAAAATTAAAAAATTTTGTATTTTTTGTCATAATGGTTTGCCTAATTATCATCTCCTTGAAAAATTGGATTATTTTTTTCCATAATCGATTATTTTTTCGTTCATCCGGACCCAATAATCGATTAATCGGAATAATCGATTATTTCCATAATCGAACACCCCTTGTAATCATACGCGATGAGATAATCCCAGGGCCGTCTAGAGCCTAGCCAGACCTCAGGGCTTCCCTTCCCCGTACCCCCCAAAAAAAAGTTTTTTAATTTAATTTTAAATAGGTCAAGAACCAATTTAAATTTGGATGCCAAAGGACCAGGGCCCCCTCAGATGATAAAATTTTATTAACATAATTATCATATTTTTCCATTGCCCAAGGGGCTTGGAGTAGTTGGTAGCGTGCCTACCCTCTATACCGAACGTCTCGGGTTCGGACCCCAGGCAGTCCGATAATTTTATTTAAGGCATTTGGATACCAAATGACTTAAATAAAAATGCCTGGACCCCACAATTGATATATTAAACATACTGATTATCGTAAAAAGTCTTAAATGGCCTCAGTTGCCGAAAAGACTGTGTGAATGTGTGTGTGAATGAGAAAAAAAAGTGTGAATGTTTAAAAAAAAAAAAATATTTTTCCATTAGGAATTTAGGTTTGAATCTCAAAAGACCTAATCCCGAATTTGTCCCGTTCCCCTGCCCTCCCCCTCCCCCTTATCTATTTAAATTAAAATTTACAAACTCATTATCATTTATCTCTTTTGACTTAATATAAATCCTTTTGATTTATATTTTCCAGGCAAGTTATTTATACAATTAGTTTTGTTTATATTGTATAAAAAAAAAATTATAATTTTATCTTAAAATGAAAAATATCATAACTTTTAAATGTAATTAGATTAAGTGAATTGTAACGACGATATTATTATGATTCCATTCAATTATTGCAACATTAAATTTAAAAAAAAAATCAAATTGAGGTCATTAACCTTTTTTTTTTAATATGGATTTTTTAATATTTTACTTAAACTAATTCTTTTTGAACAACTTTTTAAAATAATTAAATAAAGATTCAATTAACTGCGAAAATAAAAGCATTAGCTTCGAATAAAAACTTTTTCTATATTACTTTGTAATTCAACATCCATAACAAATTTAATTCGATTATATTTTATAAGAGCTAATTAACCAAGTGGATTAAGGAAGGGCTCTTGAGTATGAAAATGAATCTCCTGATCTTCCTGATTATTATTTGTACTTTCTCTTACCTCTATATATGTTAATATATATAGAGAAAGAAAGTATTGGATTCATGTCGAAAATTCGATGTCGAGATTTTGATGGATATATACGTTTTGAGGTCCCATGAATCCAAAAAATTGGTTTTCTCAACATGGTCTGTCTGTCTGTGTGTGTGTCTGTATATATATCAAGAATGAAAAGAGCTATGAGGTTGAAATTTTATATTTAAGTTAGCTACCCCCCTGGGACATGACACGAAGCTTTTCAAAAAAATCGGCCAAAAAATACTAGTACTTTACTGATGTACTTTTTCAGTTTTTTTTTCGATTTTCTCAAAATTCGCTCTAATGATTTTGATTAAAATTCAAAAATCATTCAATTTTTAGATGCTCTTTAAAATGTATATATTTCATTTTGCTCTCAAAATTGTTTGAAGACCACTTTACTCTTGTACTTCATAGGAAAGATAGGATAAATGATTGCCATGGTAACAAAATATAAATAAATATTTTCCCATGTTTATGAATTTTACATCTTGAATTTTAATATATCGGTGGGCCCTCGGGCTTGAAGTAGGAGTTAGCGTGCTGGCCTTCTAAACCAAGGGTCGCGGGTTCGTATCCCAGGCAGTCTGATGGTTTTATTTAAACCATTTGGATACCAAATGGCTTAAATAAGAATGCCTGGACCCCCAATAGATATATTAATAGCATACGAGTATCGTTAAAAGTCTTAAATGGCCTAGTTGCCGAAAATACTGTGTGTATGTGTGTTTGAGTGTGAATGGGAAAAAAGTGTGAGTGTTTAAAAAATATATATATAGGCCTATATATTTATACCTGGTCTATCGGTGGAAACTAAATATACCTCTCTACTTTTGATTTGCTTTGTATTCCGCGGTCTCGTAACAAACCCATGCAATTGGACACAGTGGTCTGTATGGTGTTTGCGTTTTAAATAAATAAATAAATAAACAAATATATAGACACAAAAATCTTGTGTGCTGTGCGACCAGTCAATTTATTCTATAGAATGCTACTTGGTTGACAAACCAACGACCAATTTTGACCACCAACAGAAGAATTTCAAAATCCGGACGTTGATAAATAATTAAAGTAACGTTGGTCTCCCCCGTCACAAAGGGCCAAGGGCTTTGCTTGCCTTCAAGCGAGATCGTCCCCTTGCCTTTGCCTTGACTGCTTGACATTCATTACGCGCAAATTATGGAATCGATCCGTAGACAAGATGGGCAAGCAAGGTTACAAAACACACCTAGCTTTTTAATTTCTAACCAGCCGGAAAATCAATTCAAGTCTGAATAATTAACCATTCAAAAATAAGGGTGACGGAAAATGTAATAAAAAAAAATAATAAAAGGCTTTCTTTCTTTATAAATGAAAACTTCGGCACCCCTACCGCGCTAGGCCCTGCCGGGCGGCGTCTCGGGATATGACTAGATATTTTAATTCATTTTTCACCGTAATATGAAAATATAATAGAGAGCAGGTTCAGCTAAATGAAAATCATTTAAATGTTTCTCAATTCTGTAAACGTTTCGAGATATATTTAGGGCCTAATATTTCATCTTCAGTCCGTATATAAAAAATATAATTAGATATTTAATAAATTATTAATTTTAAATATACGTATGGTAAAATTTCATAGTTATTCTAAAGATAAACGTTTCAGGTGTGGAATATCATTTTTTTCAATTATTTGTACTCTGGACCTAACGCAGCTTGTTTTATAATAACCAGTCTGTAAATTTTATTAAAATAGTGTGAAAAATAAAGGGAATAATTTGAGGGGAGGAGGGGGGGGGGAAAGGAGTCGAGAAAACTTTTTGAACTGTTAAACTTTAGGGGGAGGAGAAATTTTATCTAGCTACTTATTTATTCTTAAGAAAGTCGGTCAAAAAGAAAATTTAATTATATTATTTTTCATTTGAGAGTCTTAATTATTTCATTATTAAAATTTAATTATAATATAATACATAGATAATCATAATTAGATTTACTTTAATTTTTCATAAGGAGAGAGATAGAACGCAATGCTTTCCAATGGAAACATTCTATTTAGATTTATGAACTCCTTAAAAGGTGGGTCCTCTAAAAAAGCCAGATAAATTTTCCGAAGAGAAAAAAGATTTTTGATTCGGGCGATTGCACTTACAACCCTCTACAAATTTTTAAAGAATATAAAATATTTAGGACACCTCAACTCTGTCTGACTTTGACACTGATATTGAAAATTATCTTAAACTTTCTTTCTAAACAAAATTCTTTTGATAAAACCATTATGGTTAAAAATAATTGTTAAAATTTTTTATATCAGTATTAACCAACGTGGTGTCCACGTTGTTAGAGGGAGGGGAGGGGGCATAAAAATAGGAGGAGCTTAGCACAAAAAAAAAATTGTTTTGTATAACAAATTCAGCATTTATTATGTTTATTTGATGGATTAGATCCTTAAATGGCTTAAATAGTCTTTTATAATCCATAAATCTACTAAATTATCATATGAATATATATTTATATAAAATTAATCTAAAAAATCTGGTGTGATTATCTCACAACTTTCTCTTATCCTCGGAAATCACAATGAAAATGATGTGAGAATAGTCATACCAGGTTGTTTTTTTTAATTTTGTTTAAAATGATAATTTAAGAGGCTAAAGGGATTATAAGAAATTATTTAAGACTTTTAAGCGACTATGAATTCTAAGGAAATTATTTGAAAAAAGTGTTGACTTAAGTCATGACTATGAATAAGAAAAACATCGAACGATTAGTGACCTAGGAAACTAATCTTTACTTTTTCAAGTCTTTCTTGTTTGCATTGACTCAAGTGATTGCTTATTTTCGACTGTGAATCGAAAAACTGAAGCAATTACTTGAGTTCACTAAGTCTCGACACTGAATACGGACCTAAAAATCAATAGAATCCAGATTAGTGTTATACTTTATAAACCAGAATAGACAACAAAAATCAAATTGACCTAAGCAAAACAAACAAGAAGATACCTCAGCAATTTCCTAATATTCTAATTCTGATATAAACAAAAACTTGTAATATAAATTAGAAGAAATGAATTGAATTGGAAATTTTATCGTCGAAGAAAAAAAAAAGTTTTCAAATTCAATAAAATTATATCAAACTACGGAAAGAAGAAAACATTTAATTCGATCAAGTAGAAAATAAATAAAATGACCCAATCAAACCATTATCTAAGTTTCTCTCTCCTACGGCTTCCTATCTTTTCTTTTTCAAATATAATAAATAAATAAATAATAAAATTTTGATTAAATATTTTTTTTTTTTTTTTTTTTTTGGAAATCTGTCTGCCAAGTAGAATAAGTAAACACTTGACATAGATTTTTCCTTTCTTTTTTATTCTGACAAGACTTTTATTTATGGGTGGTTTTTTTCTCTCTTTTCGTCCTTTTATTTTTATTTCAATGTATAAAAAAAAGAAACTCTGAAGAGGAGATTTATTTGAATATTTTAATCTGCAAAGGGTGAACGACGAGAATAATAAAAGAGAGAATTTTTTTCTATAACAGTAGTTTTAATTCTGTTCGAAAGGTAACTAATGAAGAGAGCAGACTCGACAAAACGCAAAAAATTGTAAAAAACGAAATATTCTTTATATTAAGGTGCGCGACTCGAAAAACCGTTAATAGCCGATTCAGAAGCTGGTTACTCTAGGTGGCAAGAATTTTCAACATGAATCCAATACTTTCTCTCTCTATCATATATAAAGGTAAGAGAAAGTAAAAAGGATAAATAAGCCTCGTATTCTTCAATTTATTACAAATCCATTACATATCTCAATTTTCTTCAGCTTTCCGAGAAAATAAAAAATTAGTTTTGGTACAAGTATTTTCTCAGAAGGGGGGGGGGGAGAGAGAAAGGCGCCACTCCTGCCTCCCCCTTCCCCTGCCCGGGCGCTTGTTTGGAGGAGACATAAAGGTGCTAGGAGAGGGGGTAATGGCTGAGGGGGGAGGACGCTATCTCTTCCCTCGCTTTGCCCTGCTATTCCCCTATTTTCCCCTACCTTCTCTACCTTATGATAATACCCTTAAAAAAAAGGAAGTAAAAAAATCTAAAATAATTGAATTCAGAAAAATATTTTATTAAATATTTGATGGATTTGATCTTTTTGGTTCAAAAGTCGAAAAAAAATTAATTTATTTAAAGATGGCCAAATGATGAGCATGACTTTGTAAAATGAGATTAATAATTATAAATTACCTTATATGAAAGGGTCATTCAGTTCAGAAGAGACGTTTTGATATTTGGAACTATTTCACACTAAAAGATTCAACTCACTATTAAAATTTCACTATTTTCAAAGAACACTAACGACGGAAATTTTATTAACACAAAACAATGCGAACAGCCTCTAGATACATACTAACAAACACTGAATAGAAGTGAAGGTCAAGATGGTTACATGCGTTCGCCACCAGAGCACTCTAGTGTCCTTTATTGTTTGGCTGTTTAAAAAAATTAAAATCTGGAACAACTTTCCAATTAATTTGACAGGTGCACAGCACACAACTTTCTCTTACCCTTCGGTAAGAGAATGTCACCCATTATTCTCCGAAAAAATTAAATCGAGCAAAAAAAAAATAAAAAAATAATAATAATAAAAAACAATAAAATTATCTTCTATTTTTTATTATATTCATCAAATTAATAAAAATAAAAAAAACTGAATTATATCATCAGAGGGTACTTCAAACAATTTTCACAAAATATTACTGATATACTTTTTAAAAGGGCTAAATAATAATTAATTCATATGAATTTTAATCTTAAAAGACAAAGATTTAAATTCGGTTACCATGGCAACCATTTCTCCTATCTTTCCTATGAAGAACAAGAGTAAAGTGGTCTTCGGAAGATATCAACGGCAAAATGAGAATATACATTTTAAAGAGCATCTAAAAAATAGTTGATTTATGGATTTAAAAAAAAAATCGTTGGAGCGAATTTTGAAAAAATCGAAAAAAAAAACTGAAAAAGTACATCAGTAAAGTACTAGTATTCTTTGGCCGATTTTGATTCAAAGGTTATTTACACGAGTTCGGAAAGTGTCTAAATTAAATATAAAATTTCAACCTCCTAGCTCATTCATGATCAAAAATGTTCACACAACCACCAATTTGCGGGACGCACTTTTTTGGACTCAGGGGACCTCAAAACATGTATATCCATCAAAATCTCGACATCGAATTTTAGACATGATCGGGACCACCCTAATAGCTACTAAATGTTTATAAATATAAGAGAGAATTCTTCTATTAGGCTATCAATCCAATAGATTTAAGTTTAATTGAGATATGATTAGACATCAATTGTTCTTAACCTTATATTATTTATATTAATAGCACTTTATTAATTGTTAATTGTGTCATAAAACCATAGATGGTACCGACATTTTTTTTTGTAGGGGATAAATAATTCCAGATAGCGACTCATAAATAATACAATTTGTTATTTATTCCAGGGCCGGATCTAGGGGGGGGGGGGGCAGTGGGTGCGTGTGCCCCGGGCGGCAGATATCAGGGGGCGGCAATTAAAGAAAGATTTACTAAAAAAAGGTAAAATGATATGAATTTTGTTTAGAAAATTTTAAGGAGGGGGCGGCAAATTAAATTTTGCCCCCCCCCCTAAAAAATCTCCTAGTTCCGGCCCTGATTTATTCTTAACTTAAATATTAATATGTAATGAGGGTTTCTAAATGAAAATCTGGTGTGACAGGCACAGAACACAACTTTCAATTACCGAAGGAAAAAGAAATTGTGATTTTTGTATCGAGATATATTTAGTTTCCGACAGAACGGTTTATTAAAATTCAAAATGTAAAATTTATAAACATATTTTGTTAGTTTAAGAGGAAAGTGTACTTCAAACAATTTTGAGGGCAAAATAAGATCATCTAGAAAAAAAAAATTGAATTATGAATTTTTTTTTAAACAAAATATTCTAGTTAGAGTCTATTTGAAAAAACTGTAAAAGTACATCAGTAAAACACTATATTACATATAAAATTTCAACCTTGTAGGACATTTTCTTCTTATTTTAAATTGGACACAGAAGACACGCATAAAGACGGACCCACTTTTTTGAACTCAGGAAACCTCAAAACGTGTATATCCATCAAAATCTCGAAATCGAATTTTCGACATGAATACAATATTAAAATATATAGGTAGTATAAAGTAAATAGCCATCTAATTTCTCTAAATAGGAAAAAATCCTTGATAAGTTTCGATTATTTCTTCTAGTCTTCAACAATAAAATTTTCTGTATTATAAAAAAAAAAAAATTAAAATTAAAAGATTTTTCTCATAAAATTCAAAATCTAGAAAAAAATATTATTTTATTCAAAAAAAATAATGATCAGGGAACGTTTCCTTACCATTTTCTTAAATAGATATAGGCCTAAAGAAACATTCACCTGGTGATAATTTTTTAATATTGATAAAAATATAGTTTTTCTTTTCTTTTGAATTTTATTGATAATTATTTTTTTTGTATTATTATTCATTTAAACAATCTTACACACTACACAAATTAAATACACAACATTTAAAAAAACACAAAACCAAAAATATTTAGAAATAATAAAAAAAATTAAAGATCTTATTTTTAATTATCAACACACAATTTTTTTATTTCTAATTCTACTTTTCCAGAATAAATCAATCAAATTTTATACTAATTTTTAAATTTTACATTAAAAATAATTTTTTTTTTATTTTTTTTTTCAAATCTCGGGAGGGGAGGGGGAATACCCCCTACCCCCCCCTTAAATATTTCTTAAATTCAAAAAATTTTAATTTAGCTATTTATACTGTAAAAAATTAAATTCTATTTGAACTAAAATACACTAAAAACATTTATAGAGAAATACACTAAACCAAATCACCAAAAATAACTACTCTTATTTTATTCAATTTCAAAGTAAAACATATCAAATTTGCCAAAATTAAAACAAAGGCCCGCCCTAATTATCATAATTATTAGAAGGTGGAGATTTTGAAATTAAATAATAATGAATCAGCTCAAAAGAATGGAATAAATAAAAAAAGTTATTTATTTTTTTCTGCTGTTGAGGTTTCGAAGGCAAATTGGTCTCTTCATCAGAACCAATTCATTATCAAATCAAAAATTTTCTAATAAATTATAAGTCAAACTATATAAACAATTATTAGGTTGAAAATTCAATCAATTACAAAAATTTTGATGCCCTAAAAACGTCGAGAGCAGGAAAAATAAATAAAACTTTTGTTTATTTATTCGATTTCTCTAGTTTATAATATATGTATTAGTTCGAGATGATTGTCAAAGGGTCGGTCGTTTATTCAAATGTGAACAGTATGTTTCGGGAGAAGAAATAAGTCTTCGGAAAGAGTTATTCACAACTATTGTCAAGAAATGTTTGTTAACTAAATTTAAACGTAACTCACCGATGAGAGAAGAATCCGGTCCATTTTGTGAAGATTAACAATAATAAAGCAACTCCCGAAAATTGAGAAACCTGAAAACAAAATCAATCAATTAATAAAGATAAAATAAATAAAAAATTCAGTAAATCAATAGGGAAAAAATTCCTTTAAGAGTGAAAGTACTGTATTGATTTGATTTAGTAACTGATTAAATAATTATAATTAACAAGAAAAAATAGAGTAAGGTCACATGATTATTTTATAAACCCTTTTTATTGCTATGAAATATATTGAATAGATAGTGGAAAAAATTCAACTAAAATACACAGTTTGAATTTAAAAAAAATCTGGTGTGAGTGGTCGCACAGCACACAACTTTCTCTTACCCTTCGGTAATCGAAACTGTACTGTGCTTGTCACACCAGATTTTTTGTGTCGACATATGTTTAGTTTCCGACAGCACGGTACATTCGAATTTCAAGATGTAAAATTTATAAGTATGGGAAAATATTTATCTTTTGTTACCATGGCCACCATTTCTCCTATCTTTTCTATGGAGTACAAGAGTAAAGTGGTCTTCAGAAGATTTCAGTGGTAAATTGAGAATATACATTTTAAAGAGCATCTAAAAAATAATTGATTTTTGAATTTTAATCAAAATCGTTGGATCGAATTTTGAGAAAATCGAAAAAACTGAATTCGTGTCACATCCCAGGGGGGTACCTTATTTAAATATAAAATTTCAACCTCATAGCTCTTTTCGTTCTTGAGATATTTTGTTCACAGGCACACACACACACACAGACACACAGACACCATGTCGCGAAATCCACTTTTTTGGATTCAGGGGACCTCAAAACGTGAAGATCCATCAAAATCTCGACATCGAATTTTTGACATGAATTCAATACTTTCTCTCTATATATTTCATATATAGAGTAAGAGAAAGTAAAAAACAGTTTAATGTGTATGAATAAAAAATCTGAAAGTTGAAGTAAAGAATATTATTAAGTCCAAACTATGGCATGGGCGGATACAAGGTGGTAATTACTCCCCCCCCCTTCGAGATTTGAGAAAAATATTTTTTTTTTTTTTTTTTTTTTAAAAAAATTTATTTATAAAAAAAAATTTTAAAAAATTATAACCTCCCTTTTTGTGATATTTTTGGGTAAACGAATACAGAATGCACCTTTAAATTACTGAAAATAAGAAAAAATTGTGAGCTGTGCGACCAGTCACACCAGATTACCCCCCCCCCCCCCGAGAAACTCCTCAGGATCCACCACTGATCTATGGATCAGTGACATATCAGTGAAACTTATACGGTACATGCGAGATGATATATTTATTTTAAAAATATTGGTTTGGTTATCTAAGCTCAAAGCTCCACTCTCAGGCACTTGTGGCATCGACTATATCAATTTCATAGTCCCTCAAGGATTTTGAATAAAATCGACAAAAGAGTACAGTCGGTGCCACAAGTGCCTGAAATGCTCTAGAGTGAAGTCTTACTGAACCAAACAAATATTTTTAAAATAAATAAATCATGTTTTTTTTTTTTTTAATATAACTGAAGGGGAATAGCTACTTTTAAAACAACACTTCCGACGGGTAAGTGTTTGCCTAAACTCAAGGCTCAACTTTTGACCACATCAGGCATTTTTGGTTCAGACTGTACTAATACGTTTTTTGATTTTCTCAAAATTAATTTTAAGTAATTTGACCGAATTTTTTGGCTCTTCATTTAAAATAAAATTTTTCATTTGTTTTTAAATTTTATTAAGCATAAGCCCCACGAAAGTTTCTGCTTAATGGCAAACAGAAAGTCCCAAACCCTCCCTCGAGACAAATCCTGGTTGCGACAATGAGTCTGAAAATATCAGAATTTCTTATTAAACTCTGTGTAATTTGAATGGATATTTCAGCTTTAACTCCAAAGGTTAGAGATGGGGGGATTATTTAGAATCTCATCCTTAAGTTGTTGTGACACTGCAAACAACCCTTGGGTCCTTCAACCAACCATTTTACCGGGATAAAGTTGTAATTAAATGGATTCCAACGGGAGAGAGAGAGAGGATTAAGGGAATTTATGAAAAAAAAAATGCCCAGTCTGGGATTTGATAATATAATCAAAAGAGAATTTATATGTATAGTTAAAACTTTTTAAGCTCACGTTTAATGAATTTTAATTATCGTCCAGTTACTTTTAATACATAAACTCCTTTTAAAACAAAATAAAAATGATTTCTTTTATTACTGGATTTTTTTGTTTAAGATCTTTTACGGCATCTGAGGCCATTCAGCCCCCGTTTCTATTTATTTCAATTGATTGATAGCCAATTTTGGTTCTTCCAGCTAAAGGAAATATTAAAACCGGTAAATATCCAATCTAAAAAAATTAATAGGGAAAATTTAAATAACATAATAGTTCAACTTGAAGCATTTATAAGGCAAGATAATAGTGACGAGAGAACACAAGGGAAAATATAGCAGAGATTTCTACTCCGGGGATCGGCGGAGTATCCGCTCTTGAGAAGACATATCACAAAATATAAAATAATCGGACAACTAACTAAGACTAGCAAATGAAAAGTATAAACAGGTGATCTACAAAGACCAAATGTGTAAAAGAGATCCTAAACAATACTGTACTCGCTGCTAAAAATTGAGACAATATGAGGCCTTCCAGGCCCCCCGGAGGATGGCTGGTCCCATGCACCCCCCTCCCACAGCTAAATTCTCTAGTTACGCCCATGTAAATTGCCCAATGTTCCACACCACTAGGAAGATACTTTAAAAATACCAAACTAGTTTAATAACTCAATTGGACGTAGCTATGAGATATGAAAATAATAAAATTGAATGATATTTTCTACTACACAGTCGAGATGTTAAAGAGTAGGGGTTTGTATTTGTGAAGTGAAGAAAAAAGACTCTCGGGGTGTAAAGATTGTTTGTTTGTAGTTTATAATATACAATTGTAATGAACAGCAAAAGGCGAAAAATAAAATAAAATATTTTTCGCCTTGGCTGCCCAAATACCACATCCTCATATCATAATATCCAGCCATCAAGAAACAATTATTTATATTTCGTTACCAAGGCAACCATTTCTCCTATCTTTCCTATGAACTACAAGAGTAAAGTGGTCTTCAGAAGATTTCAATGGCAAAATGTGAATATACATTTGTAAGAGCATCTAAAAAATAATTGATTTTTTAATTTAAAAAAAAAATCGTTGGAGTGAATTTTGAGAAAATCGAAAAAAACTGAAAAAGTGCTTCAGTAAAGTACTAGTACTCTTTGGCTAATTTTGTTCTAAAGCTTCGTGTCACCTACCAGAGGGGTGCCTAACTTAAATATAAAATTTCAACTTCCTTGCTCTTTTCGTTCTTGAGATATTTTGTTCACAGACAGACAGACACACAGACAGACCATGTCGCGAAAACCACTTTTTTGGATTCAGGGGACCTCAAAACGTGAATATCCATCAAAATCTCGACAAAGAATTTTTGACATGAATCCAATACTTTTTCTCTATATATATTAACATATATAGAGGTAAGAGAAAGTAAAAAAAAAAATGATATATAATCTAATCAAAACAATTTAAATCAGAAAAACTTGTAATGTTAATTTTCTCAAATCTCGGTACCTGGCGCTTGACACACTAATGCGTAACAGAGCCATATATAGAGGTAAGAGAAAATAAAAAACATTAATATCTTTATGTATTATAGGGGATGCGGGATTAACACCCCTGGTTAATGCCTTCATACCCCCCTCCCCCTTAAGAAAATGTGATCCATCACAGCGAAATTACTCTCAAAATAATTTGAATAAAAAATAATTTTTTATTTATTTTGAAATTATTTTATTTTAACTTTTTATTTTCATTTTAATAATCCACCCCTGTATAAAGGAAATAAAAAAGTGAACTAATTTTTTTTCAATGACACGTACACTCCCCCTTCCCCTTCCATCAGCTTATTAACCCTCCCTCACCCCTTGGTGAAATATAAAATATTTAATTTCATAATCAAAAGAATCGGTTTTCGCAATCAAATTATTTATTTTTTTTCCCAATGATAAAATGTGTATTAATTACCTTTAATAAGACACTGGAGAGGGTGGGGCTGGTGACGGGGAGTTAGGGTGGGTTACACTATATTAATTAATCACTTTAAACACAACTTGAAAACGCCTGCCTGCTCGGCCACGCGCGCGACTCGACTGAACGAGAGATTCGTCTCTCTGTTTGTATAGGAATAAAACAGATGAAAATAACAATTCCCTTTTTATTAAAAGTAAAAAAATACCGTTTGCTCTAATCTAACTATATTTAGAGCTGGAAAAAAATGTCAACAAGTGATTTGGAATATTCCAAGGCCTTTCTTAAATAATCAACCCTTCCTCACTACTAATCAACCCTTAAAATAATAAAATAATAATCAACGAATGTTTTCTATTTAATTGACTTCAATTTAGCTCAAATAAATTTAAAAAAAAAGATAGAAGAGGAAAAACCCCCCCAAACCCCCAAAACCATAAAAAAAAGATTTTTCAATTTTTCACCTAATGTAATCTTATTAAATAAAATAATTAACAATTTTATTTTTACTTTCTCTTATTCTATAGGTCTATATGAAATATATAGAAAGAAAGTATTCGATTCATGTAAAAAATTCAGTGGCGTAGTGAGCTTAACTCGCGCCCGGGGCACAATACCTTTTTAGCGCCCCCTCCCTCATTCGAAAACCATATATTACCCCTTTGAGACTCCGAGTCTCAAAACGGGGTTTTTTGAATACTATTATCTTATTCAAATATATAGATCTCGAAAAATATTTAACCGGGCATATAATATTATATGTAAAATATACTCGCATAATTAATAAATAAATAAAGTCATAGGCACAAGCTAGGCTTTAAATTTGAGATAAAAATTGTAGTGGCGAAAACAAGACTAGATTTTGAAATGTAGCTATATGATCATCCAGAAATCAATTATAATAAAAATAAAAATTGACGAATATACACGTTTTGAGGTCCCCTGGAACCAAAAAAGTAGTTTTCGTGGCATTCTGTCTGTGTCTGTGAACAAAATATCTCAGGAACTAAAAGAGCTACGAGGTTGAAATTTTATAATTAAGTTAGGCACCCTCCCAAGGGATGAAAATAAGCTTTTGAACAAAATTGGCCAAAAAGTACTAGTACTTTACTGATGTACTTTTTCATTTTTTTTTTTTCGATTTTCTCAAAATTCACTGCAACAATTTTGATTAAAATTCATAAATGAACTATTTTTTAGATGCTCTTCAAAAAGTATATCAGTGAAATTTTTGGTAGAAATTGTTTCAAGTATACTTTACTGATGTGGAAGCATTTCTAGCTCAGCGCCATCTATAAATCACGTGGTCAAGTTTGGAACTTAAGTGCTTAGAACAACTAAATATTAATATATCTCAACACAAAAAATCTGTTCTGACAAGCACAGTACACAACTTTCTCTTGCCAAAGGGTAAGAGAAAGTTGTGTGGTGTCCGGCCAGTCACACCAGATTTTTTTCTTTTTTATATTTACTAGCCGCGCTGCCCGACTCCGGCGGGTCCTGCGCCTAGGCTCCTTCGAGATCTGATTAGTACTAATAAATGGATTTTAATAAATTTTTGATCTTAATATAAAAATATACCTTGTTTTATATTAGATAGGCCTACCTATGATTTATGATATTCGAAATTTTACGATACACCGTAGAGTAAAGGAAGCAAGTTTGAGTGATATATAAATGTTTTTGAAACGTCAGATGCGATGCCTTGAGGCGAATGACAGGAGATAAACAAAGGGCGCCAAGGACGAGGGCGCAGCTTCCGGGTCCCCCATCTCTCTCTCTCTTTCACTCAACATTTGCTTATTTATTTTCCCCCACTCCCTCTCGCTCCCTCTCTTTCTTTATTCTCAAAAAGATTTTACTTTTTAAAATATATAATAAGCGTATAAATAATCATGAATTTGAAATTCAAATTAAAAAATATATACAACCTTTTTTTTTTAATTTTATCTTTAATCTTTTTATTTTTTGAATAAGCAAATGAGATGGAGAGTTTTTTTTATACTTTTTTTTTTTAGTAAAAAAAATCAAAGCAATATTGGATGTTTTTATCAGATTTTTTTTTCAACGTGAATAAAATTATACAATGGTCAACAAAAGTATTGAAAGAAGATATTCTTCTTTTATAATTATCGTACAAAAAACATTTCAAGGTTTTCCTATTAATAAATTTATTCAAAGACATACTCAATTTGGTAATATATTTTTATATTAATGATCAAAGGGGTAATTAAATATCAATGGAATATATAACAGGGAAAGTTTCTGTATAAATTTAAAAAATAAAGACTGTTAATTAAAGCTTTTATGGTTTGTATTATTATTATTATGGGAGTTTTTAATTATAGACCACATTTGTTATTAATTATTTATTAAAAATATAAATACTGTGCAATATTTCGACGGCTTTCTCCAATACTGTGCACTTGCTCAGACTTAAGTGAACTACTAACCTCTGGCTTAATGTGCATTTTATATGCAATGACTTCAGCGCCATCTACAGTCATTTCCATGAAATTAGACATAATCATCAGCGACATCTACAATCATTCCCATGAAGTTAGATTGACCATTGTGTTTAACTTCATGGGAATGACTGTAGATGGCGCTGACGTCATTGCTTATAAAATGCACGTAACGGCCCCTCACTTGAGTCGGAGCTAGGGCACAGTACTTAAAAACTACTTCAGGATAAGCAGTCAAAACATTGTACAGTATTTTTAATAAATAATTAATAACAAATGTGGTCTATAATTGAAATTCCCATAATAATATTAATAAAGATTTGCTATTATTATATTGAATAATAAAAATCAATTATTATTTGATTTTTTTATTTAGATCCAAATGCAGAATTGATAATATGTAAGAGAGCGAAATGAAAGGGTGGAGGGATGAAAACCAGCAAACTAATTAGATCTGGTTGTATGATAACCACTCAGGTGATCACTCTTGTGAACAGTAACACTGACAACGAACTAAAGTTATAAGTTGGACGGTTGTTGGGCTTAATTAAGAGTTTCGGAGCTTGAGAGAACATTTTATGATTATCTCTACTCCTTGGACTGGTCTCTTGACCATTCAT
This sequence comes from Euborellia annulipes, assembly GCA_023213315.1. Taxonomy (NCBI): domain Eukaryota; kingdom Metazoa; phylum Arthropoda; class Insecta; order Dermaptera; family Anisolabididae; genus Euborellia; species Euborellia annulipes. The sequence continues at coordinate 30,186 of JAKCPI010005405.1, read as the reverse complement.
CGCAAAACAATTAATCGCATATGATGAAATAATTTCTATTCCAATATTATATTAGTGATAGAGTAAAAAAAAAAAAAATAATAGGTCGCCGAGCAATCAGATTTCTACCTTGTGTTTTTGATTATCTATTTGATATTTTTTTGGGACCGTAAACAACAACAAATAGGTCATCACTCGTATTTCCTCTCTACGGAGATGGGATGCTGTTTATCTCAAATCTGTCCCATTGTCTTATTTGTTGATGGTGATCGTCGAGTAAAGATAGCTAAGCAATTTCACTTGTTTGCTTTACCTAGCAACGAACACAACAGCGTTTATAATCAACAGAGATTATCACTCTCTCCATTAGAAATTAAAAATGAATTTTATTCATTAAATATTTATTTTAACGTTTAATAGATAATAAATTTCTTTCTCCTCTTTTGGGGTGATTAGTGATTACTTGACAGTGGTGGCTGATAAGTTTAAATAAATTTAGAAGAATAACGAATCGCTTTGTTGAAGAGACGTTTAAGAGCAAGTAGAATTTCTATCTCAAATAATTTAGGAAAAATAAATATAGGCCAGATATAGGCTAATAGGGGATCGGCTGTGAGACTAGCCTGCCATCTTTTGCAAGAGTGCTGAACTATTTGACACATAATTTTTAAATATATCTACTAAGCTTATTTTAAAATTTTCTTAATTAATATGTGATTAATAATCACAATATATTCATTTTTAAATATAAAAAAAATTAAAGATGATTGCGATAGAATGTTTGCTGTATTTGCTTGATAATAAAAAAATTAATTTTCTTAATTTTTTAATGTCATACCTCTATAACAGTAGCATAACTCTGCCCCAATTATCCCTTATGAATATAATTAATTAAAAAAAAAAACCTCATTGAAAAATTCCTTATAATAGTCTAGTTTTTTTTTTAAGTACGTTTAGACGCCGCTTCTGCACCCCTTAAGATAAAAGGAATTTGCGATGTAAATTTGTGTTTTATTGGGCATAGCGCGTCCTTTAGATTCGAACCAACAAACATTTGGTAGTCACAATGTGTATCCTTCGATTGTCAACATGAGAAAAATAATTCATTCTTTGGTGGAGGTGCAAGAAAATTTTTTTATTAATCGAAAAATGAAAAAAATTATTATATGGATTGCGGATTGCAGTCAGGAAACAATCAGATAAAAATAAAATCAATCTCTATTAGAGTCGCTTTTTGACAATTGATTGTCCTGAGAAAGAATGCGACTGGCGTCCGAAACAACAACAACAATCATATAAAAAAATCTGATAGAAAATGATTTTATTTTTACAGTAGAACTTCACTTAGCGAGTACCTATCATAACAAGTAATTCACATAACGAGCAAAAAAATAATTGTAAAAGAATGACATGCTTAACGCATAAGGAGAGTGGAAGTCCCGGATTGTGCTCATGTTACATCAATTAGTCTGTCGTCTCTTGGGGGAGACAGCTTTATGGGGAGAATGTTATTGTTTCGCTTTACGAGTATGATTCTGGAACCAATCATGCTCGTTAAGCGAGGTTGTATTTGATTTTGTATTTTGATCAAATATTAATTAAATAAATTAGGAAATAAAAATAAACTGTTTTAAAAATTAGTTCAATGAATAATGAGGTAGTTCCAAAACAAGCTTTCTGATTGGCTAGAACTAATAAGCTACCAGCTTTAGCTCTTACGTACCCGAAGATTTTTATACTGTCCCAAAAAGGCAAGAAAGAAGAATTTTATTTATAATCTCAAATAATTAGATTCCCTAACTTAAAGCGATCAGAAACATTCCCTGATTCTTGTTTTGTATACAATTTCTTATATCAATCTTTCGTTTTCTTTACAAGAGTAAAACAAAAAAGTTATAAAAGGATCTGATAAAATATCCAATTTCACTTTTTCTTTAAAAATAAAACCTTTTTTCCTTTTGTTTATTAAAAATACGATATTCAAGAGATACATCACAAACACAGAGTAGATCGAAGATACCAATATGTAAGTGGGTCTATCTATACCGGCATATGAATAATATTTATTATAATAAGCTAGAACTGGCAACACAGCATTCCTCTTCATCTAGAGCTCGAAGTCATATTAAATGAGATGATCCCAAATTTCATAATAACATAGAAACTCTGAATTCTCCTTCAAATCATAAAACACAACTAAATGTTATTCTTTTCTAAAATAAGCACTGCTCTAGATATCAAACTCTCAGGAGGTCAATTACGAAACTCTCCAATGAGAGACTTCAAGATGGATGACAATTTCAAGTAGTGGTGTTGGAGAAGACTTCATTGAACAAGCAAGAAATTCAACCGAGTAGCAACTTAAAGTGGCATTATTTCTACTTCGAGAGAGAACTTTGTAATTTATCTAAACGCCCTCGGGGCTTGGCGTAGAGGTTAGAGTGCTAACCTCGTATACCAAACGTCGCGGGTTCGGACCCCAGGCAGTCCGATGATTTTATTTAAGCCACTTGGATACCAAATGGCTTAAATAAGAATGCCTGGACCCCAAATAAATATATATTATATACATACGAGTATCGTTTAAAGTCCTAAATGGCCTAAGTTGCCGAAAAGACTGTGTGTATGTGTGTGTGAATGTGAATGCGAATGAGAAAAAGTGTGAGTGTTTAAAAAAAAAAAAAAAAAATTATCTAAACAAATATATATTTATAAATACATTTTTATTTGCTCTTACCTCTATATATGTTATTAATATAAATAGAGAGAAAGTTTTGAATTCATGTCATAAATTAGATATCGAGATTTTGATAGAAATACAAAATGATCTGTTTGTGTGTGATGATTTAAGGCATGTAGGAAAAGGGCTAGGAAGTTGAAATTTTATATTTATGTTAGGTACCCTCCAGGACAGTTAAAAAACGCTATTGAACAAAATATACCAAAAAGTATTAGTACTTTACTGAAGTACTTTTTCAGTTTTTTCGAATTTTTCAAAATTTGCTCCAACGTAGCTCTGCGTCATCTATGAACTCAAATAGTCAAGTTTGGAACTAAAGAAACTAAATATATCAATATATCTCAACATCAACAAATCTGGGATCCCAGCACAGTGCGCAACTTTAATTTACCGAAGATAGAGAAAGTTATGTGCGACCAGTCACATGAGATATTTAGGAAGATAGTCGGTGGCACACACTCAAAATTATTGCCAATACGCTAACTAGTCACAGCGAAGTAGTGGTATCGTTAGTGAAACATTTTCCACTGTAAAATGTACCACTTTGACTCCCGCCGATGATTTTTTTACTGTCAAGCCACGAGTTACAAATAAATACGAGGGAAATAAATAATCATTAAACATTTCAAATAAAAATCTTTATTTTGCTATAATATTTTGCAAAATAAAAGAAGGAATAAAATGGTTGTTAAAATTTCTAATAGCCTATCACGACTACTATAACGGATATTAAAGAAATTCTAAAGCATACAAAGTAGATATGATTAAAATAACACACACACAGAGAAGGAGAAGAATAAGTGGGAGTGTAGAGAGAGAAGATCTTAAAGAATCGGAACGCAAGGTCAAGAATAGATGTCCCCTGTCTGCCCCCTCCCTCCCACCCCCCAAATGGGACAATCTAGCCAACTGAAAGGGAGCATGAAAAGCCTCTTAACGAGATGAATTACTGAAACAAAGAGTGCATTCCGACACTCAATCTTTTGTTGGATCCAAAAGAAAAGAAAAAACTATTGAACCACTGAATAAACTGTCTTTAGGCGGCCAGTGGGACTTTGGCCTATTTGTTTCTTAATTTTTAATTTGAGCCCAGGATCTCGTGATTCAAAAATAGTGGCTTTTCTGAAAGAAAAAAATAACAATTTATCTATAGGGCATATACAAAATTAAATCAGGAATAGGCCTATATATCAGAAGAAAATGCAGCTAGGATTTTTTCTTAAAAAAAATATATATAATTTTTAACAGCTAACGTTTCGGCCTTGGTTAAAGCCATCATCAGACCTGTTGTCATTAAATGCAAATATTTGGTATTGTATTAGATGATATTGTACTGCCCTGGAGTCAATTGTCACAGTTAGGCAAAAAGAAATATTGCATTCGTGAGAGAAGAAATTTTTTTCCCAAAAAATATATGTATATAATGACAACTAACAGGTCCGAAGATGGCTTTAACCAAGGCCGAAACGTTAGCTGTTAAAAATATATTTTTTTAAAGAAAAAATTCTGGCTGCATTTAGCTTCTGTTATTTATTCCTGATAGAAATTTCACCAGCCAAAAAATACCCTTATAATATAAAATTAAATGTAATGGGGTTGGAGAATAACACTTCTCATCCCATCCTACTATATAATCTAACAAAATTAAATGATTAGGGTGGAGTTTTCTTGACTAAAACAATAAAACAAAAATTGTGGGAAATAGTTCCATTTTCGGCAAAGAAATGGAAATGTTTTTGTTTGTTTTATCTCCGGGAATCCTCAAACTATCCTTCTTTACGCTCTATTTGATATCCAGGATCCAATTCATATTGACAATCTTTGAATTATCCAAACAAAAATAAAAAAAAACCTATATAAAAATAAATAATGTCCAGAGTGCATAACGAGCCTAATTCAAAGAATGTTTTGGTTTCAAAATTAAATTGAAAATATTCTTATTCAAAAAATTTCAAATTGCGGTTTATTGATATGACTTTCGAGTCTTTTCATATCTAGTTAATCTAATCATATGGCCGGGCAACGGAGAAGAGCTAAAGTCACCACAATCGTTGCGGTTAAGTAATGCCAAACGCGGTTAAAGCTAGGGATTGGTGACCCCGAGCAATCAGCGTGTGAAACGTCCCCCGGTAGCCATCGATACTTGGTTTTAAAAGTTATATAAATAAAGAAATAACTCCTAAATGGCCTCTTTAGCCGAAAGGGGTTAGAAAAAAAAAGAAAACTAGCTAATATCCAAAGTTCGGTGTAAGAGGTGAAATTAGGAACACAAGTCTTGTTTATTAATTTTACTTTCTCTTACCTCTATATAAGATGTTAATATATATAGAGAGAAAGTCAAAAATTCGATGTCGAGATTTTGATGGATATACACGTTTTGAGATCCCCTGAATCCAAAAAAGTGGTTTTCGCGACATGGTCTGTCTGTCTGTCTGTGTTCAATTTTAAGGATGAAGGAATTGAGCTAGGAGGTTGAAATTTTATCTTAAGTTAGGCACCTTCCTCACTCGTATAAATAAGCTTTTAATCAAAATCAGCCGAAAAGTACTAGTATTATATTCATGTACTTTTTCAGTTTTTTTTTTTTGATTTTCTCAAAATTCGCTCCAACGATTTTGATTAAAATTCAAAAATCAATTATTTTTTAGATGCTCTTTAAAATATATATTCTCATTTTGGCATTGAAATCTTATGAAGCACACTCTACTCTTGTACTTCATAGGAAAAAGGAGAAATGATTGCCATGGTAACAAAATATAAATATTTTTCTTTTTATAAATTTCACATCTTGAATGTACGGTACTGTCGGAAACTAAATATATCTCGACACGAAAAATCTGCTGTGACATGCACAGAATACAACTTTAGATTACCGAAGGTAAGAGAAAGTTGTGCTATACGACAGTCACACCAGATTTTTTTTAGAAATTTTTGTTAAAAAATTAATTATTTTTAATGAATTACTGTATTTCAATTTTTATAAATGGTTCTTATTTGCTATATCGATGATTTAAGTTTACTAGTTAATTATAATTGAAGCAATCGGCCCTAAGTATATCTTCTAAATCCCCAAATGAGGCTTAATTTTTAAAAGAGAATGTTTTATATTAATAACTTTCTTTCTTTGACAATTGAGTGAGTGTCCATTCGTATGAAATGGGATAATATATATATATTCAAAGGATAAATGGACAATAGGGCTCTTTTCAAATACCTTTGGGTTTACACAATAGAAAGGGGAAAAAAGACTTTGAAGGGAGCCTCGCACACTTCTACCGGAAATTTTACCAAAACAATAGGACAAAAAAAAAATTCTAATTATAAAAGAGAGCAGCTTTTATGATAAATGAAATCCAAAAATTAACATAGAATTAAGTTTCATTAGCGGGTGATATTTTAAAGCCTGATGATAGATAAATTTTGCGTTACTTATTCCTTTTTTTTTAAATATCAAATATCCTAATTAAAATGCATGGCATATCTCGTGTAATAGAAGAGATGAGATTATTCCCAAAGGGAATTCGATTGGCAATCTATTTCTCGGTTTCCTCCCTTGGGGGATAAATCTGGACCTTTGAAGGGCAGGTCGAACGAAGGTCAGGGGCGGCGAAGCCACGTGGCAACCGCCGAAATGACACAATGACGCAACCAACACTCACGACCCAACGTCTAACTTCTCTCTCGATTTACTTTATTTCGGTCAATGATTACTAAAAGGGGAAAAAAAAACGAGAGAAAGAAATCAAGAATAAATCCTGGGATACCGTCATGTAACGAACCTACTAATCGATTCACAATAAATTGATTCTATTTGAAAATAAAGCAAACAACATGTAATTAACTAGAAACAAAGACAACTTACTAATCATACAGACGACTTTGTTCCTTTATTTATTTTATCCTTATTATATACGGAGATGAGAGGTAATCTTCTTAAGGGGGAGGGGAAGGGAACTAAAAAACCTATTAATGACGAAAATTCATGTAATTTAGTCATTCAAACAACCTAAAAACAGTCGACACACAAGTGCCTTATTTGCTCGAGAGTTGAGCCTGGAACTTAGGCAACATAAGATGCTTAGGAGTAGGAAATGTTGTCTTTTCCCCTTTAGCAACATGTGTGTGTGTGTGTGGGGGGTGTGTGTGTGTCTGTGAACAAAATATCTCAGGAACTAAAAGAGCTTCAAGGTAGAAATATTATATTTAAATTAGGCATCTTCCCAAGGGGTGAAAATAAGCTATTGAACAAAATCGGCCAAAAAGTACTAATACTTTACTGATGCACTTGTTTACATTTTTTTCGATTTTCTCAAAATTCGCTCTAAAGTTTTTGATTAAAATTCAAAAACCAATTATTTTTTTAGATCCTCTTTAAAATGCATATTCTCAATTTGCCCTCAAAATGGTTTGTAGCACACTTTATAGAAGAAATGGTTTCCATGATAACAAAATATAAATATTTTTCTATGTTTATACCGAAGTGCTTTTTCAGTTTTTTTTTTTTTTTTCGATTTTCTCAAAATTGGCTCAAACGATTTTGATTAAAATTCATAAATCAACTATATTTTAGATGCTTTTTAAAAATTATAGGTCTATTAAGAAGGTGCTAAGCAAGAGCGGATCCAGAGGAGTTTCTCGGGGGAGGGGGGGGGGTTCTGGTGTGACTGGTCGCACGTACACAATTTTTTCTTATTTTCGGTAATTTGAAGGTGCATTCTCTACTTGTTTACCAGAATATACCGGTATATACAAATCAAGTTTTTAAGTACGGTATTAATTTTTAAAATTTTATATTAAAAAGAAAATTTATAATTTAATTCCCAAAAAAATTATTTCTCATATTTCGGGGTGGGGGGGGGCGGGTAATTACCCCCCTTGTATCCGCCCTTGGTGCTATGGTAAACTAAATACACCTGTATATCTCGAAACAAAAAATCTGGTGTGACAGCACAAAACTCAACTTTCGAATACCCAAGGTATGAAAAAGTTATGAGCTGTGTATTAAGTCACATCAGATTTTTTAAAACCCTCTTTGATGTAAAGAAAAATCTTCAATATCAAGAAGTTATTTAGATATTTTAGGAAACTTTATTCATTAAATCAATAGATTTTCTTAAATGGGATGAAAGAAGAAGATGATTGAAAGAGAAAGACAGAGAGAGGGGGAGATTCGTCTTTGAGTTGATAACTTAAACAAATTTGTCTAAGATCTTACAAAGGATTCACTTTATAAATCAATTCTGTTTATTCTGAATGTTTCTCTTTTTAGATGACTCGAGTATCATCAATAATAAATGCACCTATGTTTGCATATATTTTCTTATTTATTTTTTTGTCAAAATACTTTTTTTATTATATTATTTTTTTGGAACTATTTCAAAGAAAAATTTAGAAAAATATTTGAGTTGAGAAAGTCGCAAATGTGTCATAAATTTATTACAACATACCTATGACCCTGGGAGTTACCTTGTAAAAAAAATTTTTTTAAGTCTTTTCGGCATCTTAGGCTATGTAGACTTTAAATACTTAATCGATATATATTTGGGGTCCAGTCATATTTATTTATACCATTTTGTATCCAAAAGATTTAAATAAATTCCTGGGGTTCAACATCTCTAACTTCTGAGGGGTGGGAGGATTTTTATTGTTCAAAGAATTTTATACCAATCAGCTCTTTTGTTTTTAAGCTAATTTACTATATACTATTAATATCTATGAATTAAAGTTCAAATTTCGAGAAGCTAGAGGTTTTGATAAATGTCAATATTGATAGTCTTAAACACAAGGGGTGCGGGTTCGGATCCCAGGAAGTCCGATGAATATTTATTTAAATCATTTGCATACCAAACGGTATAAATAAATGTGCATGAAATAAAAATCTGGTGTGACTGGCGCACAGCACACAACTTTCTCTTTCCTTCGGTAATCGAAAGTTGTGTTCTGTGCTTGTCACACCAGATTTTTTGTGTCGACATATATTTAGTTTCCGCCAATATATTAGAATTTAAGATGTCAAATTTATAAACATGGGAAAATATGTATATTTTGTTACCATGGCAACCATTTCTCCTATCTTTCCTATGAAATACAAGAGTAAAGTGTGCTTCAAACAATTTTGAGGGCAAAACGAGAATATACATTTGAAAGAGCATCTAAAAAATAATTGATTTTTGAATTTAAAAAAAAATCGTTGGAGCAAGTTTTGAGAAAATCGAAAAAAAGTGAAAAAGTACATCAGTAAAGTACTAGTACTCTTTGGCCGATTTTGTTTAAAAGCATATTTTTCCGGTCCCGGGGGGTGTCTAACTTAAATATAAAATTTCAACCTTCTAGTTGATTTCCTTCATGGTCAAAAATGTCCACACACAGACCAATTTGCGGGACCCACTTTTTTGGACTCAAGGGACCTCAAAACATGTATATCCATCAAAATCTCGACATCGAAATTTTGACATGATCGCAATACTTTCTCTCTCTATATATTTCATATATAGGGTATGAGAAAGTAATAGTCCGGTCCAAAACAAACTTTCTGATTGGCTAGAGAGTCACGATTTTAATCCCATCTCTTGGTAATAAATGTCTAATCGCTATAACTACCACTTTCCATCAAAGAGAATGTTTTTCCCTAAAAATAAACTTATGAAGAAAATAAATTCAAATAAAAAGAGCTTGTCTTATTTGGTTAAGTTGAATTTGATAAATGAAAATGGCTAGCCCCTTTGGGAGGGGAATGCGAATTCTCTCTCCAGCAATTAGGCATCCCTGATCTCTTAGAGATGCTACAACTGCAACTGGGTCGCCAGCCAATGTCGCAGGTGCTTTGAATTTTAATGCTACCCCCCCCCCCCCCCGCCCCCGTACTAATATCTTTTGTTCTAATTTCTCCCCGTTGATTTTGGTATTCTATAATTGCACTCGAGGTTTCTTCTTCCTGTTATTTTCCTTCCGTTTCTTTTTTTAATGCATGTTTCCGTAGGAATTCGCATTACTTATTATGTGTTAGTGAAAACGGTAATGAAACCGCAATGGCTTTCAGTAAGAACATTGAACAGAAACTTCTCTTAAAATTGTATTGTATAATGCGTACACACGATCCTTCGCTTTTTCAAAAAATTATTTTAGTAAGCTTATATCCAGACTTGTTTATAAATGCTCATCTTAAAAAAAAAAACTGACAGCTGTGGCCCCTAGAACAAGCGTGTGGAACATCCCCGGTAGCCATCGTTAAAATAAATTTCAAATTTAAATATCTCAGTAGCCATATAATAAATTTTTTATTGAACTAAAATGTTGTTAAAATTTTTGAATATTTATGACTTAAAATAAAAGCGTGGGGCGCTCCGAGGGAGGTCTAAGAATAGACAATTTCTTAAGCTATCAATGAGCGCCCCACTCTTTTATTTTAAGTCATAAATATTCAACAATTTTAAGAACAAAAATGAAATTATTTCTCTTTTTTTTTTATGAAAATATAAATTTGAAAGAGAATCTAAAAAATAATTTATTTATGAATTTTAATAAATCAAAATCGAGAGAATTTTGAGAGAATAAAAAAAAAAACTGAAAAAGTACTTCAGTAAAGTACTAGTACTCTTTGGCGGATTTTGTTCAAAAGCTCATTTTCTCGCTTCAGGGATATAAAATAGCCTCAGAGCTCAATTCCTTCATGCTTAAAATTGAATACAGACACACAGACAGACCATGTCGCGAAAACCACTTTTTTGGATTCAGGTGACCTCAAAACGTGTATATCCATCAAAATCTCGACATAGAATTTTTGACATGAATAATACTTTCTCTCTCTATATATTAACATATATAGAGGAAAGAGAAAGTAAAATATATTTTAAACTTTTTAGTCTTTTTATTAGTGATATTCAAAAAAGGAGAATAGCCCATAAATATCAAGTTTCAGATCTCTAGCCCATCGGGAAGACTTTTCAAAATAGACTAATTCGCTGAGGGCTTCAAATAAAGTACCAGATTAGTTTGGAGTAGTTTGTTCTAATTTTAATATAATGTGCTGTTATTTGAAATTACCCAGAAAACGAAATTTCAGACTTCTAGCTCATCTCAAGGTCTTAAAAACTTTACTTAAATAAAAGCTTAAAAAAACGCAAGAATATTGGAGGGTTCTTTTTCTGTGGATAAAATAATTACTATGTTCTTCGTATGATTGTTTTAATTTACGCCTTAGAACATTAAATTGGACATAATTATATTCAATGGCCAGTTAAAAAATTAGGCATTGATTATATAATATGTACCTAATAAACCTTTGCATTAGAGCATCCCTTTTCCTGGTCAGAGCGAGAGAGAGAGAGAGAGAGATATGCAATGATCAATAGTGTTTATTTTAATGAGAAATACAAAGCAAATGCTTCATATATAGGTAGTTATCCGAGTAATTACTGTTGTTGTAATTGCGTCATGTCCGTGGGGCAGATCCTATTCTCTTTGAAACTAAAACGTTTGATTAATTAATTAATTTATGAATCTCTAATAAATAAAAAGATTATGAAAATGCTAATTCATAAAAAAAGGAGGCTCTTGGAAAGAGGAATCACACAATAATGAAATTAGTGGAAAAATTCATTAGTGGTTGGTCACCTTAGAGCAAACAAAAATGAACTAATTCATGCATCCATTAGTAAAATAATTAATTAATAGGAGGATTTAAAATAAAAAGCAAGGTTCGTTACGATATGTTAGCAAAATAAAAAGTAGCGTAGTGGGCGTAATATGAGCCAGTACGTAATACGGTTCAGAGGGTGTAGTCTGCATTTGAATCAGTTTTTTGAGGAATCCCACAAGTTACATTATGGGCGAAAATGAGTTTTTGTAAAATATCGATTGCTATGTTGAAGACTCATTCTTCTACTTTCTTCGCCTTTATTATTATTCCCGCGGTGCGGGGTCGGCGGTAAAAGGGGTAAGCAAAATGGGTTTTTGAATAAAGGAACTCAATGAGTAGGGCAGCCAGCGAAAATAAAAAAACCTTTATATTATTTCGTCTACGTTTCGGGAACGCATCGCTCCCATCTTCAGGACGAATTAATTGTTGAATGATAGATGAATATTTTTATGTTGTACACACAACTACTCTTCAAAATGGGTTTTTTGCGACAGGAAGAAATAGAACAGGCCGGCCCGTCGCACGGTCTGACGCCTATTGAAAATATAGAAGGAAGGGACAGACATGTAAAGAATAGAAGGACTGCCAGTCCCAGCTCGGGTAGCTTGTGGTCGCCATCCACAAGATGGGCGCCCCTGAGCAAATGTTGAAGACTCATTTTTTGATAAAAAAAAAAAAAACATAATTCCTGGCTGTATTAAGCAGTTTGGTGGAAAAAGAATATTTGAGAAACCCTATAAGTCAGTGAGTTTCTCTGTTTGTACGCTAGGAACGCTAGTGTACATGGTGATGAAAAATCGGAATTTCTTGAATTTTTCAATTACAAGGAAGCGTGATTTTTTAAAATTGAGAAAAAAAAAAAAAAAAAAGTAAAAAATAATTTACGATTTATTTATTATGGGTAGAAAGAATGAGCAAAACAGCTAGTTTATATTTCATTTATTATCAAAACCAGGGCCGACGTATCGGTCGCATATTGGACCCATCTTCGGGCCAGGTTAATGTCTGAAAATATATTTCCTCGCAAAGTTATAATGGGGGAAATGTAGATGGCTCAACCATGTTAATATCATGGACAGAGAATGATTTCTTTCTCTGTCCAACTGACTCTGAAGAGGGTCATATGCGACCAAAACGTCGTGACAATAAAGAGAAATATAAACTAGCTCTTTAATAATAATATGGCTAGTATAGACAGAAAGTAGTATTGGTTGGATTCATATCAAAAATTCGATGTCGAGATTTTGATTGAAATACACGTTTGGAGGCCCCCCTGAATCCAAAAAAAGTGGCTCGAGCAAAATGGTGGCACAGTGTATACTAAATAAAGCCAGAGGGGGCTACGAGGTTGAAATTTTATTTTTAAGTTAGTTATCCCTTTGAGGGGCTTTTAAAAAAAATAAGTAAAATAAAAAAACAGTAATACTTTAGTTTTTTCAAAATTGGCTCTAACGGTAAAATTTCCTAAGTCAATATCATTTTTGAATCACCGGGTTTCATTCATTTTAATAAAAGCATCAAAAATTATAGCTCAATAAATTATAATTTTATTTTATATCATTAATTAAAAAAAAAAAAACTACCATCATTTTTTTGCATTAAATAATAAAGCCCCTCGGTAATTTTATTATGACGTAATAATAAAATGATATACTGTATAAAATATATAAATTCAAGTTAATACATTTTATAAATATCAAGCAAAAAAAAAACTAAGATGATTTTAATGAAAAATGATAAAAGATTAAAAAGCAGGAGAATACAAAAGGAAAAAAGCTCTAAAAGCAAAAGATTTAGTTTGTAAATATTTTTAATCCCCATCATTTAAAATTGAATCTTGGCTTTAAATAGAAAAAGAGAAATTTAAAAATAAAATATTTGAGAATCAAGAAAAGAGAAGGCCGAATGAAGGTCACAAAGGAAATCGATAAATTATAAACTAAAACAAAAAAAAGAATTTGAACTAAATAAAAAAAAAAAAATTTAGAGTTACTTTAATATAGATTCCAATGGAGTTTTTTTTTTTTTTTTTTTAATTTTAATAATATCCACCTTCCGTAGAAGAGACACTAATTTTTTCAAAACTTAGTGCGTGCGAATTTGCAAATTCCACCCGTTCGCGGAGATCCACCATTTTCTTTTTGTAGGAATGTTTGAGAACATGATCGCAGGTTTGGGCTTTTCATCCCTTTCAAGCTTAAAGTTTTGAAAAGAAATATCAATCAGAACACAGGAAATTTGACATTCATTTCCGCAAACTTAACAAGGAATTTGTTTATGTACTTATTTGCAAACAAGAAAGTTGCGTTCGCATCCTAGGTTTTGTTTGTGGCCTGGTCGATACCTGCAAACACGTTCGCGAGCATTCTCTTTGAGAAATAATTTTCATGTTCTATTTATTTGAATAAGATATAAGTATATTTTTTTTTCGCTGCCACCAAAAAAAAAAAAAAATACTCTCAAAATGTTGATGTTGGAAAAAAACCCGACAAGCGAAGGGCTACTTCTGTTTTTTCCCCCCCCCCTCCCCCGGATTTGCAAACATGTTCGTGGTCTCATCCACACTTCTATTCATCTTTGGGCTCAATGTACAGTGAGCGCCAAAGTTTAGTCCCACCGATGCGTTTTCTTCTTGTGATGATTTCATATAGAAAGAAAATTAAAATCTTTATTGAAAATTTTGAACCATGAAAGTTTCCATTAAAAAATAGGCCTAAGTTATATAATATTTTTTTAAAAATAATAAAATAATCACAAGTAGAAAACGCATGGGTGGACTTAATATTTTACCATCTATTACAATAGGATTGAGACTAAAGCCGGGTAGTTAGGCAGCCCAAATGACACACGCACACTAATGCTTTCTTGTCTTTGTGAGAAATACCTTTTTCTAAGCAAACAATAACCCGATCGACCCTTTTTACTTTCTTTTACCACTATGTATGTTAATAAATAGAGCCAGAAAATATTGGATTCATGTCAAAAATTCGATGTCGAAATTTTGATGGATATACACGTTTTGAGGTCCCCTGAATCCAAAAAAGTGGTTTTCGCGACATGGTCTGTCTCTGTGTGTGTTTTTCAGTTATTTTCTCAAAATTCGTTCTAACGATTTTGATTAAAATTCAAAAATCAATTATTTTTTAGATGGTCTTTAAAATGTATCTTCTCATTTTTCCATTGAAATTTTCTGAAGACCACTTTACTCTTGTACTTCATAGGAAAGTTAGGAGAAATGGTTGCTATGGTAATATTTTCCTACTTATAAATTTTACATCTTAAAAATCGAATGTACCCTACTGTGGAAACGAAATATATGTCGACACAAAAAATCTGGTGTTACAAGCACAGAACACAACTTTCTTTTGCCGAAGGGTAAGAGAAAGTTCTGTGCTTTGCGACCAGTCACACGCAGATTTTAAACAAAAAAGGTTAAAAAGGGTTCGTGGAATAAGACAATTCGAAAGAAGAAAAAATAAAAATTGAGTTGGATACAAAAAAAACTAAGCTCACAAATAATTTCCTCTCCATTAAATTATAAGTGCTAGAAGCAATATTAACATTTGAGCAACTTCACTTATAGGTCCAGCTAATACAGCTAATTTTTCTTTAATAAAATCGCTAAAAAAATATATATTGATTTAATATAGAATCTCTTTTATGTTATACCTTTTGTTTATTTCTCCGAAAAAGACCAAACAAAATTGATTCCTCCAAAACTTTGATTGATTGATTATCATTAAAAAAACAAAAAGGTAGATATATTTAAAAAACAAAGAATATCAATTTTTTTTTATATATAATATAAAGAATTCACCGTTGGCACTAGTTGGAACATTCTTAAATTTAATTAAATTATCAGTTAATTTTAGATAAATAAAAAACAGTTAAATTTCAAACTTGATCTTGTGTTATTTAATTAGATGATAATTTCAATCAAATTCAAATTAATTTTTTCGATTTTTAATAATGAATTTAGATTTAATTAGGCCTATCTTCACGTCAGTAAATAGAAATAAAAGATGTAGGCCTATACGTGAATAATCAACTAGCTAACCTCTATATCAAAAATAATCTCCCTTCCCACAAAATTAAAACATACTTGCATGCTATTTGTTTCAGAGGTTATATAATACATTGTCAATGCCCTTTTGTTGTGAAAAAGGAGTTGATTTCTTTTTATAACTGGATATGGCTGATGTGTATGTATTCAAGGGATGATGCTTAGGCAGCCAACACAAAAAAACAAAATTTTTAATTTTCTCTGTCAGGCCTAAGCATCATCCCTTGGATAATTTCTTTTTTATTAATTAGCTTTTTAGTTTTTAATACGAAACGAATTATTAAAAAATAATTAAATACGCCTAGACAGTATGCAAACCAATCAACAAATTTTGTGCTATTCTTAGAAGTGTCAGCCCAAATTATTCCCGGCCCATCAATAAATATTTGCCTTAATTTTTCCAGATAATTAAATGTCACCAAACCCACGCACCTCAACGATTTAGGGACCGAAACGAAAAACGTATTTTCATAACAAGTATAACAAAGAAATAAAATTAGTTTTTTTTTTTTAATTATCCCTCTCTCGGTTACTGTATTCATATAGGGGTTTAACATATTTCTTTCATATTTAATATATCATCTATTGCAATAGTATTGAGTCTAAAGTCCGGTAGTTAGGCAGCCCAAATGGCACATGCACGCTAAAGCTTTGTCTATGTGAGAAATATTCAGGAAATAGGCGGTTTTTGTTAAAAAAAAGGCCGTTTCGCTTATTGTCTGCATTGAAAAAGGTATTTCTCACAGGACAAGAAAGCTTTAGTGTTCGTGTGCCATTTGGGCTGCCTAACTACCGGGCTTTAGTCTCAATACTATTGCAATAGATGATACATTGGACTGATGGCTACCGGGGGACGTTCCACAATTATATTAGTTAAGGTGCGCGTCTCGAAAAACCGTTAAACGCCGAATGAGAAACTAGTTACTCTAGGCGGCAAGAGATGGCGTTAGTTCTCCCCGTAGGAAACAAGCGTTTTATTCCATTTGATTTGAAAGATTCCAGCTAATTAATTAAAGGCAAAAAATTAATTATTTTTTAACAAAATGATTACTAATTTAATTATCTATAAGATATAGACCGAATTTTTCAAAAATATCTTCTATTTAATGTGATTAATCTAAAAAAAATTTTTTTTTTTCGAAAATCAAAAAAAGGGCTCCTATAAGTTGTAGATATTTTATATAGCTTTAATTTTAAAAAAATTTGAGGTCGATAGCTTCAAAATTGTGACCGCTGGAATCTCCCAAAATTAGCACCCCGAGACGCGCACCTTAAAATAAATAGAGCCAAAGAAACAATTCTTAAATGATTACATGTTAAACATCTGATAAGGTTTGTTTTCCTAACACCTGTTACTCTACCAAAACTAAAAAATGTCAATAACTACTTGTTAGTCCTGAAGAATAGCAGCTCAAAACGTCATTTATAAAAATGAAATTATTACAATGACCACTCACTTTTTATATAGACATTGTTGATTTTCATAGGACCTGGAGGGGCAACCCAAATGACCTTGGGGGTCACTTAATGCATCATAACTCTGTGGGCTCCATATAAAATTATATATCCCCATATTATTGTAGATTTAGACCCATTATAGACATCTTGGTGTGAAAAAAATAAAATAAATATATTTCGTAAAAGGGTGATCGCGGGAAGAAAAAAATGTTAAAGGCGGTTTGGCACTGGCTACCACTGGCCTAGACTCAACACTAAATTTTCCAACAAATTTATTCATTTAAAGATTTAAACGAGAAACGAGATATGGCCTTTGATTCGAAAAGTTTTTTAGTATACGAGTCTCATCCCATCTTTTCAAATTCAGGTTTCGGCCGAAACCAGCCAGGATTTTTGGCCGAAACCGTAACCCAAACTTGCGGTCGGTTGCTAAAAATAATATCCCAAAAAATAATTATTTTCTATCGCAGAAATTTTAAACTTTCAAGGACAAATTTAAATAAACCAAATAGATGAGTGGTTAAATTGAGTAATTATAATAAATAGATGAATGAGCAAATATCTAAAGAAAATTATAGCCCCTAAACGTTATCAGATTAATTCTGGGAATAAGCAACGACCTATGACATTCAAAACATGAAGGCGTCAACGATTCCCTATAATTAATAATTTTCTATTAATCTTAACGTCTAAAGGGCTAGTGTTTAAGAAACACCCTATAGAATAATATCACATGCGTAGATTCCCTCCAAGACTTTATTCAATAGCTTATAATTGCTTTAATTTTCAATCAAATTTTAAACTATGGCTTAATTTAAGTTCAATGAAGGAATTATTTGCATAGAGAAATCTTTTATTATTAAATCAATGTTTATGTAAATATGGGTAATAATTTCATTCAATCAATGGATTTATTATTATTTTTAAATAGGGGACAAATAAATGCACAAAATTAAATAAATGGCATTTATATTATTTGTATTATTAAAGGAATAATAGAACAGGGCGTGCTTTGTGACCAAATTAGAATTTCTGGTATTCATGTCAAAAATTCTATGTTGAGATTTTGGTAGAAATTTGGCCCCCCTGATTCCAAATGGTTTACATAAATGTGTCTGGACCTCAGAGTTAAATAATTTGTGTCGTTAAAAAGTACGAGGGCAGGTCAATAAGTCCGTGACTTTTTGAATTTCCCGCCTCTTAACTGAAATGGCAACACTGCTCCTGTCAGCAGGCAACTATCAGCTGACTCCTGTCGAAATTTGAACCAGCTGGGTCTTTTAGTTTTTGTTTGACATCCATTAATAGCAGACTACCTCGTGATTTGAGAAGAAAATGGAAAAAAGTGAATTTTCAGTTTCCATGGCAAAAATCCATGAATTGGGATACGAATTGCTCCCTCATCCGCCCTATTCTCCGGATTTAGCCCCGAAGGACTATTTCTTGTTTCCAAACCTGAAAAAATGGCTCGGCGGAAAGAGATTTGACTCCAACGATGAAATCATCTCAATTCAATGCCCTCGACAAATCTTATTTTTTGGAAGAGATAAAAAAAATTGGGGAAACATTGGACAAAGTGTATAGAGCTCAAAGGAGACTAACGTTGAAAAATAAAATAATTTTTTATCCAAAAACCTGTGTTTCATTCAAAAAGTCACGGACTTATTGACCTGCCCTCGTATATATGACCTAAGAAGACTTTAAAAAAATGCAGACCCAGGAACTAAATCTGTCGACACAAAAATCTGGTGTGACAAGCATAGAATACCACTTTCTATTACAGAAGGTAAGAAAGTTATGTGCTGTGCGACCAGTCACATCAGATATTTTCATTTTATTTATAAAGTGTTTACATTGATTTTTATAACTCTATTTTTTACTTTTCTCTTAGCCTATATATGAAATATATAGGAGAGAAAGTATTGATCATGTCAAAAATTCGATGTCGAGATTTTGATGGATATACATGTTTTGAGGTCCCCTGAGTCCAAAAAAGTGGGTCCCGCAAATTGGTCTGTGTGTGTGTATGTATGTGTGTGTCTGTATGTGTGGACAGATTTTTAGCATGAAGGAATTGAGCTACCGGATTGAAATTTTATATTTAACTTAGGTACCTTCCCACACGCTCAAAATAAGCTTTTGAACAAAATCGGCCAAAAAGTACTAGTACTTTACTGATGTACTTTTTCAGTTTTTTTTCGATTTTCTCAAAATTCCCTCCAAGGATTTTTTTTAAAATTCAAAAAATCAATTATTTTTTAGATGCTCTTTAAAATGTATATTCTCATTTTGCCGTTGAAATCTTCTGAAGACCACTTTACTCTTGTTCTTCATAGGAAAGATAGAAATGGTTGCCATGGTAACGGAATTTAAATCTTTTTCTTTTTATTAGATTAAAAATCAATTATTATTTAAATTCCCATTTTTTTAAAAATTTATTTGTGTCTTTAATTGTTTCAAAGAAAACATATATGTCTCTCTCTCACTTGCAAACATTATCGTCTCTCTCTACTCTTTTTAAATTCCCTTTCCACCTTATCTTCGCATAGGAACAATGTTAATTTCCTATAGGGATTTGTATGTTAATTTCGATTCAAAAGGGGGTCCCCTTTAGAACTTTTTAGGCATTTAAAATTTTTTTTTCCAATTCTTATGAAATTTTGTATTTCTTTACGATTCTATATTGTGTATAAAATGTCCAAATATGAGATTAAAATTTTGAAAAATAACCATAGTTTATTTGAAGCAGTCAACATTTAAAATGCAAGTTTGAAACTAAGGTGCTATCGAAACTAAATATATCTCGACACAAAAAATCTGGGTGCCAGCACAGGCAACTTTCTCTTACCGAAGGGAAGAGAAAGTGTGTGCTGTGCGCCAGTCACACCAGATTTTTCTTCTTAACAAGGACACAACTATGTTACTTTTGTTATTTTCCTTACTAATATGATTCATATAAATAAACTATAAATTATTGATACAAAAACAAAATTTTTATCTTCTTCTTCGATTATTTTCAGAAAGGAAAAGGGAATTAACCTATATCCGAAATGTCATCCCTTTGGTTGTTTCTAAAAATAATATTTAAATGACGAATTTGCAATAGAACTCAGAATAAAGAGGATAGACACATTCTGCAGTCTATCATCTATAATAATCTAAATGCGGTTCATAACAATAATTCATTGTGTTTTGTCGATAAATTCTTCACTATAATAGCCTACGTCATAAATATTCTAAAAATGGAGGAAAATTTTATATTGCAGTTATAGATAGAATTTTTTCAATACCGGATCTAGAACTTTTATCGATTCGCTTATAGCTCATCTCATACCACGTTTTCTTGTTTTATTTTCTCGTTAAAAAAAAAAAATTTATAACAAGTAGGCCAAAAACTTTGAAGGGAATTCGGATGTTAAAGAAATTAAGTCAAGATATGGAAAGATATAAGAATAAAATATAGATCCAACGATATAACGAGAAAGAAAAATTGACTACCATTAATAAAATTATAGAGGTAAATAGCGAGATAATTTGATTAAGGATGAATGGAAGTGCAAAAAAAAATATATACGATTTTATTTTGCCTTTTCAAGTTTTTTTCTATATATAGACCTGAGTGGGTTTGTGTTTGACGGAGATCACAAAATAAAGACTATTTTTTTTATATAAAAAATCCAACAAAATTATTAGCAATTTTGACTAACAAGCAAGAGCGGATACAAGGGGGGGGGAAAGGGGGTAATTACCCCCCCCCCCCGAGATTTGAAAAAAATACCTTTTTTTCGAAAAAAAAATTTATTTTTAATGTAAAATTTTAAAAATTAATACTTAAAAATTTGATTTGTATTTATATTCTGGCAAACAAGTACAGAATTCGCCTTTAAATTACCGAAATTAAGAAAAAATAGTGTGCTGTGCGACGAGTCACACCAGATTACCCCCCCCCCCCCCCCCCGAGAAACACCTCTGGATCCGCCCTTGCTAACAAGTCAACTAAAAAAAATTTCGCTTCAAAAATAAGCAATTTGTCTAACAGTAAGAGCCGGTTGCTTCACATCTAGTCAACTAGCAAATTCATCCGACCGATATAAAATCATCGATATAGTAAACAAGAACTCGTTTAGTCTTGGAGTTTAAAAAAATGAGTTTCACATCTATGAGTTAAGCTAATCTTATGATTAAATAAGAGCAGGACACTCAATTGTCAAAGAAAGAAAAATATTAATTTAAAACATTCTCTTTTGGAAATTAAGCCTCATTTGGGGATTTAGAAGATATACTTAGGGCCGATTGCTTCACTTATAATTAACTCAATAACTTATCCGATTGAGAGCAAATCATAGATATAGAAAATACGAACACGCTTAACCTTCGAATTAAAAAAAAATTAGTTTTTTAACATATAATTAGCCAGGGGCGTGTATAGAAATTTTTTCGGGGAGGGGGGCCCGAACTCGAAAATTTTTCTGCGGAAAATTTTTTTTTTAAGAAACTATATTTTTTTTCACACGAAATTTTTTACGGAACATTTTTTCTTTTGCTGAACCAAAGTTTTCCATCCTGCGGAAAAATTTGTTGCTCTGATGTCTGTAGGCTATCCCTATATATGTATATGTGTTTGGGAAATTTCGGGGGGGGGGGGGGCCCCTCGCCCCCCCCCCCCTTATATACGCCCCTGTAATTAGCTATCTGAGATATAAGGAAAGTTTTATGAAGTTGACAACTTAATAATGGCATAAAAAAACAATACTTTCTCTCTCTATATATTTCATATATAGGGTAAGAGAAAGTAAAAAATAATTAATTAAAGCTATTTAATTATTAACAAAAAAATTTTTTAAGCCCTCACACACACACAATAAGTCTTTTCAGCAACTCAGGCCATGTAAGACTTTATCGATAACTCGTACAGTATATATTTGGGGTCCAGGCATTCTTATTTAAGCAATTTGGTAGCCAAATGGCTTAAATATAGGATTGCCTGGGATCCGAACCCGCGACCCTTGGTATACAAGGCCAACACACTACCAACTACACCAAGCCCTAGAGCTAACAAAAATTTAAGAATTTTCAAAAAAAAATAAATAAGCAAGGCTTGTGTTCCTAATTTCACCCTTTAGTTAAGCAAGTTAACTACGATCTGGGCTCAAATCATAAGTTAATTAGAAGTGAAGCAACCAGTCTTAAGTGTCTTAACACCTAAAGCTGGTAAATCCTTTCCTAGGTTAGCAAAAAATAGGTCAATTTCAAATATAACGATATTTGAAATCCCTCTTCTCCCTTGAAAGCTATAAATTAAGATCCTGACTTGTAGGCAACTCAAATGACTCGGCAAGTAACTAAAATTATTTTCAATCAATCAATCAAAAGAGACGAGTTCTAAATGGCCTCAGATACCAAATAAAGGCCATCAATTCTCGCTGAGAACATCAAGCAAATTATTAACACTTCATTGATGAAACAAGCGCTTTGTCTCTACTCCAAGAGTCAATTGATACTCGATGAACTTCCCTATAAAAAGTCGATATTATTTTTCATATTTTTTTGTAACAATTCAAGTCTTTTTTTCCCAACTCCAAGGTCCATTTATAAAAATTTCATCTAATCTCAATGATAAAAGACGAGGGCGATTTAATCTGACAAGAACAGTGAAAGAGATGTCCAAAATATCATCAATCGGCCTCTCGAATATCCATTCGTTTTATATAAATATACCCAAAAAGAGGATTTCTCCCCTAGAATTTGACAGCAGCTGGCTGGCTCTTTTAATGGCGGAAAATTAAATCTTTGTTTGAATCCCCTCATCATTCAAACAGATGTAGCCTCCTAACAAATGGCTCTGGTGATCTATGGAAAATTGGCGGACTAGGACGCCAACGAAAAATAGACACCATCTGTCCCAAATTATGATATGGATTTCTTTGATTATTGGAATTATCGGAATAGAAATATAGAAGCGGGGTATAAATGACCTCAGATGCCGAAAAAGACTTTATATCTTGAGCGTGGAAGTGGCTGTGATTGACGATGCGAACAATGACAGGAGGAGACAGCTTGGAAGAGGGGTATCTACACAAAGAAATGACGTTTCGGTTCAAATTTATGCGACCATTTTAAAAATATAAATTTTAACAAGTCTATATGATGAAATTTTATATTGCGAATTCATATATGACAGCTCCATGATACCTGAAGATGGTCGAATAAATTTGAACTAAAACGTCGTAAATTTTGGGAGTTTCATTGATGTAGAGACACCTCTTTCTGGATGTAAAAGACATTAAACAAGTTTATATATGTTTATGTATGATGACGTCGCTCAGGGGCTCACATCTTGAGGGTAAGCCTACGTGGATGGCGACCACGAACTGCCCGAGCTGAGTCAGGCAGTCCTTCAGTTCTTTGTATCTCTATCTCTTCATTCCTCTTTTCAACAGGCGTCAGACCGTGCGACGGGCCGGCTTATCCTATTTCTTTCAGACGCAAAAACGCATGATAGGGTTGGAGGGAGAAAGTGAGGTCCGCCGACCCCGCATCGCGGGAATGAGGCGAGGACAGAAAAGAAGAAGATTTCTTAAAAGTGAGAATCCTCACTATGATACATAAATATACATGTATTAAACCCTTATGACAACTGAAGATGGGATAATAAAATTATCCCGAAACGTCTCGTTGGATTAATAAAAAAGTCGGAGGCTTTTTATTTTAAGCTGCACCTGCTCCTTCTGTTGTTTTAATTGTTTCTTATTATTTATGAATACTGTATTATAAATATAAAATGAAGCTCCGATCGATTGTCATGTCCAAAATGCAAACACTTGAATTTACATGCCCTTCGCAGCCAAAAATCGCTGTCATAGGTGTGTTAAAACTTTAAAAAAATATTTTTTTAACAATTTCATATATATAAGCTTATACTTGAGGTTATGTCATTCATTATTGATTTTCAGTAACCATTCAACAGTTGATAAAAAAAGTCAAGAAAGAGAACTATTCAACGGTAACTCGAAATCAATAATGACATTACCAGAGGTAAAAAGCTTATATAATTTTTTTTTTATATTTAACAATATTAGGTTAACGCTGATCTAAGATATTCTATATTTGTAGATCTGCGATGATGGTTCAAATCAGAACCGAAACGTTGAAATATAATAATTTCATTAACACAGACTGCATTCTTCTAAAAAAGTTAATTTATACTTTCTCTTACCTATGTAGATATGTAATCTCTATATATAAAGAGAGAGAAAGTATTGGATTAATGTAAAAAAGTAAAAATTCGATGTCTAGATTTTGATGGATATACACGTTTTGAGGTCTCCTGAATCCAAAAAAAAGTGGTTTTCGCAACATGATCTGTCTGTGAATAAAATATCCCAAGAACGAAAAGAGCTACGAGGTTGAAATTTTATATTTAAGTTAGGCGTCCCCCTGGGACGTGACACGAAGCTTTTGAACCAAATCGGCCAAAGAGTACTAGTACTTTACTGTACTTTTCAATTTTTTTTGATTTTCTGAAAATTCGCTCCAAAGATTTTGTTTAAAATTCATAAATCAATTATTTTTTAGATGCTCTTTAAAATGTATATTCTCATTTTGCTATTGAAATCTTCTGAACACCACTTTACTTTTGTACTTCCTAGAGAAGATAGGAGAAATGTGAGAAAGATTGATTGATGAAGAAAATTCGCAGCTAGTTATATTTCATTATTTTTATTCCCATTATGTTGACGTTTCGGTCCCGGTCGGGATATGAATGATATATGATTGGATTATATAATTTATACATATTTAACACCCATTTCTTCTGAGGATGGTCCCGACCGGGACCGAAACGTCAACATAATGGGAATAAAAATAATGAAATATAACTAGCTGCGAATTTTCTTCTTCTTTCTCACCTATCCCGATTGAACTACCAGCTACGTATAGGAGAAATGGTTGCCCCAGTCACACCAGATTTTTTCAAATCCAGACCACTGTGCGGCGTTGAAAAAATTGGAAAATGTTGACGGGGAACAAAACCCAAAGACATGTTTAATAAATTTTAAACAAATCGGTTTTTTTGATCACCTCTCGTATTTATATTAAAATATTAAATAAATTCTCTTCTCTCTTGAATTTTATTTTTAATTTTGTGATTCTGGCATATACGAAAGATTAAATTAGTCGACCGGTCAGACAGTCTGGCATTTGATGGAAGAAAAGAAGAGTCAGACCCATCTCAGGTGTTTATTTGTGACATTTCTTGTTGGAATTTGCGAATATGAATACTTGAGTGTCAAAAGCTTGTTGGGCTCTATCCAGCAGAATTCTTTAATGCGATCACAAAAGAGCAAGGGATTCATGTCAAGTTAATATGCGTGCCTATATAGAAGAATGGAAAAAAAATTGAATATTTATGATAAAACTACCTCTAATAATATTTATAATTATTATATTAAAATATTCGTTTATGTCTTAAACTAACAAATTAAGTCCATTCCTTTCTATGGTATTCGAGATTCTTATCAACCAGAGATTTTAGAAGAAGGCAAAAAATTTAGAGAACAGTTGATACAAAGACAGAATTCTTGCCTGAAGAAGAAACGAAAGCTTTTCTATTTTTTTTTTTTTTTTGCCAAGTTCTTGCGTTGTTATCTTTGAATCTTTTCTGTCTATCAGCTAAGAGCGAGGTCAGGATTCTTTGAAAAAGATAAAATTTTGAGACTAGGAGAGCCTTGCAATTCAATTGGACCAGAGAAGTTTCACTTTTTGTGGGATGTTCTGCCAGTGCTATTATCTGAGTGAGATCATCATATGTAAAATGAGAACCGGCCAAAAAGTGAGATTATGAAGACACTACATTCAAAGGGTTCAGGAGGTTCAGGAAGAGGAGGCAGCCTCAAAAGACAAGGGTTGTAATTATTGCATCTACCATGAAGTATATGCACTTATAACTTGATAATTTAAACGCCCTTAGACAAGGGGAAAAAATATCCTACACATAAAATTTGGTAAAATAGTCATAAGTTTTTTTTTTAATTTAATTATAAATAAATAGTAATTTGGCTGGCCACATTGCCAGACTAACCGACGAAAGATGGACGAAGAGGATACTCGATTGGTGCCTCATTGATAGAAAAAGAAAAAGAGGAAGACAACTAAAAAGATGGTCGGACGATATAGCAAGAACTTCTGGAACGGACTGGACAAGAGTAGCGAGACAAAGAAACGCCTGGAAATTCTTGGGAGAGGCCTATGCCCTCAGGGGCCTGGTTCCGCCGTACTAATTAAATTTTTTAACTTAATGTATAAAAAAAAAAAGTTGTATCTAAAATTGTACATAAGAACCAAAATGGCAATAAATAAATAAATAAATAAAATAGTAATTTAATTTCTTCATCGTTACATTTTTTCATCTTACATATATGATGTATAAAAATTTGTTATTTTTATTGTTGGATTCGGACAGCATTGCACCAAATCCAACTTCCTCCATCAATAACTTTACCTACAATGTTAAATTAATCCGTTTCCTGCGGGAAAAATATTATTAAAAACCCTCAAATCCTAATCATGTAAGCACAAAAATAAATTGAACAGTAAGGAAAATTAAATAGGTAATAAATGGGCTAACCCCCGTCGAAATAGTTCATTCCGCTTATTAATGAATTTGTATTGCTCTTTGTTTTATTTTTGAAATTTAAATATATTTTTTCCACAAATTTTAAAAACCTCCTCTATTAAAAATTTAATTAATTTTGTATAAATCTAAAAAGGCGCCAAATTTATCGGAAGAAAAATAAATAGCATCGAATGGTATAAACAAAAGTATGTATTTCAAATAAAATTATGTACAGTGAGGGACAATATTAAGTCCCACCCATGCGTATTCTACTTGTGATTATTTCATTGTTTAAAAAAAATATACATTTTTTTAATGGAAACTTTCATGGTTCAAATCTAGAAAATTTCTAAAAAAGATTTTCATTTTCTTTTATAAAAACAATGAAATAACCACAAGTAAAAACGCATGGGTGGGACTTAATATTGTCCCTCACTGTACAAATAAGATTTAAAAAGTAGCTATATGTTTAGAACACTTTTCGGTTTTCCAGATAAATAAATAACGTTTTGATATTAGACGGAAAAAATTTCAAAATTAAAATACTTAAATTTTTTAAGATTTCAATAACTAAACGGGGAAAATAAAATACAAATAAAATGTACTTCAAACAATTTTCACGAAAAATTTTACTGATAGACTTTTTAAAGAACAAAAATAGTTGATTTATGAATTTTAATCAAAATCGTTAGTGCCAATTTAGAGAAAATCGGAAAAAAAAAATGAAAAAGTACATCAGTAAAGTACTAGTACTTCTTAGCCGAATTTGTTCAAAAGCTTATTTTGAGTGTCCGAGAAGATACCTAACTTAAATATAAAATTTCAATCCGGTAGCTCAATTCCTTCATGCTTAAAATCGTTTACACACGCAGACAGACGCACTTTTTTGGACTCAAGGGGCCTCAAAATCTCGACATCGAATTTTTGACATGATAACAATACTTTCTATATATTTCAAATTTAGGGTAAAGGAAAGTAAAAAAAAAATTCAAAATATTAACTAAAAATTTAATTTTCCATTAATATGAATTAACTAACTTAGCAAGGTAATTATTATATTTTCTAGACATAACATCCCCTATTTAATTTACAATTCAAAAAGAGAAGAAATAAAAAAATATAAAAATTGGGAAAATAGTATTAAATAAATAAATGTCAAAGAGCACTCAGTTGAATGATTGTATATACAAAATATCAGACGGAATTTTATTTTCAAAAAAGAAAAACGTGTATTTCTTTAAAAAATTTTTTTTTTTTTTTTTTTTTGAAGCCGCGTTTCTTAATTATTTGAGGTTTGGGAATCACCGGGAGAGAGAGAGAAAGAGTATTCGATGGTCACCTACCTGTCGGTGGTGGTCGTGTTTGTATTATAAATAAAGTTGTGCACGCAGAGGCCTGCACGGCCCGACTGATCCGAGGGCGTTCCGTGTCCCGACTGCCCCGGTGAGTCACGCTCTCTGCGCGTCTGCGTGCGCATTCGGACTGTCTAACCAGCCAACCCTCTCTCTCTCTCTCTCTCTCTCTCCTCTCGCAAAAGCATCCTCCCCCTCAATGCAAAACACAGTATGTATTATAAATGTTTTCCTACCTTCTACTAGGGCCCTATTCACACCATCTTTTTCCTAAACGTTACTCCCACCTCTCCTTCCTGTACGTAAGAATGTATGAATGAAAAATTTTCTCATTCCCTTGACCAAATAACTTGAAAATATGGATTTAATTTCTATTATTTATTTATCCAACATAGGACAAAACCGGAATTGTTATTGATCTTTTATTTAGAGAAAAACTTTTATTAGTTTTTTTTTTTTTTTTTTAAATAAATCATTAATCAGGAAGGCATTTGATTTAATTTATTATTATTTAATGTCTACTATGCCCCGTACACGTTTTGACCCCGCCAACTTCAGAATTCGAAGGGAAGAATGTACAGTGAGGGACAATATTAAGTCCCACCCATGCGTTTTCTACTTGTGATTATTTCAGTGTTTTTATAAAAGAAAATGTAAATCTTTTTTGGAAATTTTCTAGATTTGATCCATGAAAGTTTCCATTAAAAAATATATAATATTTTTTTTAAAAACAATGAAATAATCACAAGTGGAAAACGCATGGGTGGGACTTAATATTGTCCCTCACTGTACCATCTATTGAGACAAAAAGCCCGGCAGTTAGGCAGCCCAAATGGCATCTTGTCCGTGTGAGAAATAGCTTTTTCAATGCAGATAAATATATTAATAAAATATGGTTATGGTTAAGTCTTATATGGCCTAAGCTGCCAAGAAGACTGTATGTATGTGTGGAGTGTGAATGGGAAAAAAGTGTGAGTGTTTGGAAAACAAATACTAAATCATATGTTTCAATATTTTTTTTTTTTTTTTTTTTAATTTGTTTAGGGTATTTTAAACCCAGGGTGGTTAAAAAAAACACTTTTTTAAATATTGACCAGGACACTGGTCAAAAGTGGTTAAAACCATTCAAAATTGGTTTTAGCCCCAATATTTACTTCCCCTTACCTAAATATGTAATATATATGTAAAGCAGATGTATTGGTTTCATGTCACAAATTCAATGTCGAGATTTTGATGGAAATTCACGTTTTGAGGTCCCCTGAGTTCAAAAAAGTGGGTCCCGCAAAATGGTCTGTCTGACGGTGAAGAAAATATCTCAAGAACGAACGCTCTTAAGAGCTAGGAGGTTGAAATTCTATATTTAAGTTAGATACCCTCCAGGGGACATGACACGAAGATTTTGAACAAAATCGGCCAAAATGTACTAGTACTTTACTGAGGCACTTTTCAGTTTTTTTCGATTTTCTCAAAATTTGTTTCAACGATTTTGATTAAAATTCAAAAATCAATTATTTTTTAGATGCTCTTTAAAATGTATATTCTCATTTCGCTCTTGAAATCTTTTGAAGCACACTTTACTCTTGTACTTCATGTGAAAGATGGGAGAAAGGTTGCCATATAAACAAAATACTGTATAAATAAATATTATTCCACTTTTTTTTTTAATTTTCAATTTTTTTTAATGTACCCTAGAAAGGTTAAAATTCCATACAGGACAGTGAAGGAGATGTAAATAGACCTTTGCAGTCCGATGAATAAAACAGAATATATCAGTTCAGAAAGTTGGTAGCCTAACACATTGCTAGAAGCAAAAACATATCGTTGTTGAAAACGACCGTCCTTTGTGTGAACACACAATAAATTCTGTCAAAGATGTTATTTCAGACAACGGAACAAAGAAGTTTAACAAATTTTCCGGCTCTTCCTTCCATAGATGTATTTATTTAGGATTCTCTATTGTATATAAAATGTCCAAATATGAGATTAAAATTTTTAAAAATAACCATATTAACATTGTGTAAGTGTAGAATCATTGAAACAAAAAACCTTGTGTATCATACTTGAATTTAATAAACAACTCCTTTTAAAGCATAATGTTTCAACTAGAGCCAACGGGTTACTAGTTTAAAATTAATAATGTTTAGATTTTGAGCTTAAAGGGCCCAGGCCCCCTCAAGAAAAACGATTTAAAAATTTTTTTTTTAATTTTAACCATGAAAATTATTTTTTTATTAGAATTTTAATGTTGGAGCACAAAGGGCCCGGGCCCTCTCGGAGGGAAGAAAGAAAACAGCAAGGAACCGCCTTTTATTCTATTTGTGCAAATATTCTAATTTTAATTAA